>WHUY01000160.1:0-53666 GCA_015179035.1 Tirmania nivea
CTAAGAGAGGAGATAGATCTTGCAATTGTCTTTACTAGTTTAAGCCCTATTTGTCCTATGGTACTTCTTCCACCTTTACCTTGTAGCATATAGTGTCATAGTGGAATTGGGCTAGCTCTTTTAACTCGCCCCTTAAAGCTATCTAAGAATAGTTATTTCGAAGTATTTCTATTGATTCCCAAGGCTTGTATCTCTTAATTGCCTCCAAAACATAGCAAGCTACTACCTACAAAGTAGATTCAGACTCTTAACTAATTTCCATCAGTTGGTGGGCCATTGTCACTAGTGCTTCCCTATACTGAATAGACAACAAGAGATCAAGAGATTAAGTGATTAGATTTTAGGTATTAGGTAAGAAAAGGGTTTGGAAGTCTAGGCCCTAAGGAGACATATTTGGCTAGGTAGTAATTAGGGGTGGGGTATTGGGCAAGAAAAGGGTTTAGAGGTCCATGGTCTGAGGAGACATATTTGGCTGGGTAGTTGACTACATTTTTACGTGATGAGCTGATAAAGTATTGAAGTATTGAAGTATTGAAGTATCAAGTGGTGGCGAGTCAAAAAGTTAGAGAAGAAAGGTAGTAAGTTTTTTGTTTAGACAAAGGTTAAGCTAATAGGGTTAGCTTGGCAGGTAAATGCTAGGCCTTATTAGTACAAACCCTCTATTAAGCACCTTTCACAAGACTACGAAGGGGTTATGTGACTACACTAGGTTCTGAGGGGTAATATTATTTCCCAATCTAATGGGGAAATACTTTCTCTAATAGGTTAGTGCCACCAAGCCATTTGTGATGCTTGCAGGCTAGCTATTAGGCTGACTTAGTAGTCTGGTTAGCATGAGTATACATAACTCAAGGCAAATCATAGTCTTATTACCAATCAGGCTAGGCAAAACAAATATAAATATATCTTAGATATTGTATATATATATATATAATAGTACTACTACTGAATAATTTGAGTCTCTATAGTAGAAAAGGAAGTAAAGTTAAAAATAATGAAACTATAAGTAACAAATTAACCTGATTTCATATTTTGGCCCCCTTAAAGTACTCATTAAAGATACTAAATAAGCCAATCAATTAGAGTTATAAGATATATACTATATATGATCGTGACTATAGATATGGCTTTGAATATTACTCCAGAGTTAATGGATCTTCAGGCACTAGTGGACTACCTCCACTATACTAGAATACTCCACTACTAGTGTTGCCTCCTTTGCTAATACCTTTGCTACTTTTACCACCTCTACTAATACTACTTCTACTAATATTATTTCTGTCAATACTACCTCTGCAACCTCCGCTACATCTGTCAATACCTTTGCTACTAATATCTCTACTAATACCTCCCCTAATTTCTCAGAATCTTACTCTAGTATCCTTAATATACTTGTAGCTAGTATAGCTATTGCCATACTACAAGTACCAATATAGTATATATTTTAATAGTTTCTTCAGCAATACTGTATTATTTATAACCTTTCGAGAGTTAGGTATTAGTCCTTGTAGTACTACATACAAAGCTTAGCTTCCTTAGTTTAATTATTACCTCTTTGATTATTAACACTTTGATTTACCCCTAATAGTTTATCTTTTATTAGAACATTACTTATATTATTCATCGGATTATTACTTACTATTATAGCAAACTATTGAAGTTATTTGTTAAGATAGAGAATAAAGGGATCTGGCCAGCTCTGGAACAAATAGTGTTGGCTAGCTCTGGAAGGTATATAATCCTCCACTCATATATATTACTACTAATTCAGGCTTATATTCCATAATACTATATACTTACAACTATTCATACTCATTTACCTATAATACTATACCTGCTTAAAACTGTTATTATTACACTCATTTACGCCTACTATCTGCATGCTATATCGATGATACACTCAATTACCATTATGGTCTAAAGAGTCCTTTACAAGCGTAGGGGTATCGATAATAGAGTAGTAGAGAAGTAGAATAGACGTAAAGGAGTAAATAAACAGAAATTTGTTGAAGAAATATTCAGTTTTACTAAAGAAAGAACTGAAAAGGGAACCTATGTTACCTATATACTAAAGAATCTTATTAACAATTACTCAGAAGATGACTTCAAGCAAATGAAAATAATGAAGGAAGATGCGGAAGCTAGGTTTTAATTAACCAAGACGATTTAATCGCTTGCCAATATATATGGACAATCGGAACTAAAGAAGAGTCATGCAAAGACTATGATAGTTCAAGTTTGAGGTACTGACTGAAAAGATAAACTTGACTATATCATACTCCTATTGTCTGTAGAAGAATTCCTTAGGGTATTAGTAGTATTTGCGGAGGAAAATATTATATATGATGAAGCAAAAAAGCTCCTCGAAGAATGCATACAACTTCGAATTAAGACTACAAAGACAAAGAAGTTTAAATAGCTGATATTCAAGGATATAGCTGATAAGAAGAATACTAATAAATACAAGCAAAAGGGAAAGAAGGCACTGACTACAGGTAGTATATCTGGGAATGAATAAGTATTAGTACTAGGGAAAGCATTAGGGGCAGTATTAGGGAAAGTATTGAGGAAAGCATTATGAGTAGCATTAGAGTCAGCAATAGAAGTACATCAGCAAAAATTATTTACTTATTCCGTATATTTCCGTTTCGTCCTGAACACTTGGATTCCCATGGTCTAGAACGCGATCTATCTGTTGTTTCCTCGTTCGTCCATGAATCATCCATGGATCGCATGACTCGCCATGGACCCTTGAATGGATTAGGATCTTCCGTGGACCTTTGAATCAATTGGGTTCATTCATGGCTTTTCTATATACCCTTGAACTCCTGAATCATCCTAGGTTTGTATATCCTCCGTAGTTCAATCGTGGCTTCATTCCTAGTGCCACTCATTTGCTCGTCCACTTACCTGCACATCCATTACCCTGATACCTTCGATTGCCTATACACTTCGTACTATTTCTTCATTTGTTGGAATATTTATTCATTCATGGCCTATTTATTCATTCATCTGATAATTCATTCGTCCGATCATTCATTCGTCCGATGTTCATCTATTCGCTCACCTAGCCTACAATTTAACCATCCGTATATAGATGCCAACATCTATTTCCCCGTCCATACATTTGCTACCTTCCTACATATTTCTATATTCATTTGTTCCCATATCCCTATGACTAACAATATCCTCCACCTCTAAATCCTTTCACATACCCTTCCTTATATGAATATATATTCAAATAAAATCCTAGCCGTGTAATCACCAAATTAATAGTATCCAGAATGCACAGGAATGAATAGTAATTCGATAAGACAACCTATGAATACATGGTACACATCCTGTGGCACTAAGAATTTCGTCACTTGCAAACTACACTTCGTACAATACCAATACTCATTATTCATCCTCCTCTGTCGTTGTCAGATCCAAAGTATGCTCGTGAGTTATGAGTCAATTCTCGTTGCTGCTGCCCTCTTCTAGTAACAAGTCTGGATCATCTTCATTGTCACTGCCAGCTTCGTTATCGCCTGCATTATGGCTTTCTCAAGATTTAGAATTGGTTTCCTGTTGCTCCACTTCTTCGTTCTCTTCGTCTTCATCTTCGATGACTGCTCGACGAGATTTCAATTTGTTCGGGTGGATGGTGGTATCCGTGATCTGCAAGTCGTTCAGGGGTATTGCGATGCTAGGCCTACGTTGTACACTCGACTTCGGCATTCTGCTCAGTAGTGATCTGAGTGGTGCCTGAGATAAATTGGGCATTCTTTGTTGCAATCGAGTTGCACGTCTCGATATACCTATTTGTGATGAGGGCTTCCCCCTGGAAGATTGTTCAGCTTCTCGTACATGCCCACCTATCTTTTGGTGTGTGTTATCTCGAAAATTGTCTACTTGCGTCTGCGCCGTTCCCTTGTTACCTGTCATTTCCGCTACCTTTGGCCCCTGTACTACTGAAACTTTCTCTGTCCATCACCCTTTTGCTACCTGGTATTCGGCTCAGATTATTGGCTGTGACGCCATGGGTGGGGACGACAAGGTGGCGTATTCAACCTCAGTATACCTCTTTCGTGCAACGGGTTGTTGATCTATTGGACGGTTTCGTGTATAGACAGGGCGAGACACTAGCGAACTTTCTCCCTCTCGCAACCTGCACACAGCGACTTATGCCTCTCTAGGACTATTCAGTTCATTTTCCATTCCGCTTGGTGATAATGATCTGACTGGGCTATTGTTTCTCGCAGCCGACAGAGCTATGGGTAGTCCCAAATCTTCACAATCATCTCCAAAGTCATCGGTATAGCCAGTTGTGCAGACGGGACCATCACCCCTGAAATCGCAGCGCCTGGATATTTTATCCAGGCAAAAGGCCATGATCCTTTCAGCCCACCGCGTGGTCATGTTTGCCCATGTCCTTTCGAAGCGCTTATAGTGCCCTGGTATTCAGTGCTCCCAGTTAGCCGTTGTTTCTTACTTCGTACCTTTGTAGATGGTCGAATTAACTGAAACTAGTGATCACGGCATAGCTGGGTGGTCATGTTTGCCCATATCCATTCTAAGCGCTCATGGTGCCCTGGCATTCAGTGTTCCCGGTTAGCCATTTTCCTTTGTTCATACCTTTGTAGACGGTTGAATCAAATAAAACTGGTGATCCCGGCATAGCTGACCCATTGCGGAGATTGTGTAGGGCGCATAATAACGCAGTGGTGGTTAATGAAATGGTAACCTGTATTAACGGTTGAAAATATTTCCGTGTTAGTGCATGTCTGCCTAAAGCATCCTCATGGTCAAAATACTGCGTGTAGATCATCTCGGTGATTAGCGTGCAGGTGAAATATACAAGCCGACCCTGGCACCCTTCCATAAGCGACTGACTACTTGGCTATTGGCCGGACTTTTTCCCCTTACATCAAGAAGTTCTGTGGCAGCGAAATGATTGTTGTCTTGGTCGACGAGTTCTTACATACGTTCTCTCACCACAGTTGGATCCTCCATCTTTGGATCATATAAGTGATCGATATTTTTACGACATGCGCTAACCAGATAACCACGAGCTGCAATCACCCGTCTTTTCAACTAATGAATTGACGGTTATTCAATTATTTCGCAATCATATAGGGAAATAATGGGAGCTCACTATTTCTCTTGCTAGTTTATTTTCCAGGTTTCCCATCGCAGGCGGTGGCATCTCCACGTTTGTCCGTTTGTCATGATAACCTATAGCTTTCGTCCATGCCCAGTCCACCATCTGCTCGGCTTCGTTTCCCGTAGGCCATGGTTTCCTCGTGAGGGTATATGCTTGAATGTATAGTTTTGCTATCCCGATATACCCTAGAATTATTCTAGGCAAGTTTGTCACTGAACTTGACCGCCTATCGCAATCGTATTCGGCGTTTAGACTTTCAGGGGAGGAATTTGGCACGTCAGTTCATGGACTTGGTACTGTAGCAGTTCGTGGTCTTGATGTTCTTGGATGAACTCGTCCACTTAGGAGCTCCCCAGTAGCCAGTTTTCATCGTTAGACGTATGCTGGTTGATACTTGAACCCCTCCCTAAGAGTTTCGAGTCATGATTTGGGTTTCGTTTCTATTGCACCTCATGTCAGATATTTCCTATTCCATTATTCGTTTATGGCTAACTTACCCCTATTTGCGATGGATCCAGATGCCGAATAAGCCTATCCCTATATCTCGATTGCCTCATGCTTGTTGGTGCTGGTGTACCTCGGTGGGTCCGGGGGCGTGGGTTTGAATATATTGATAGCTGTGAGCTGCTGTCGAAGCTTGACCCAGATAACATCGGTATGGTATTACCAGTGAGTTCCCAAACATGTATAGAAGAATATCTATGTAAACAATTCCAAGATGGACGTGATTACGAGTAACTTTCGACGAGAAAGATGTTTGGGGACGTGTTGAACATGAAACTTATTACATATAAAATACACACATTACTCCCGACACACAACAAAACCAACCTCCATCCACCCCAATACAAACCACCTTACCAATATCTCTGAAACATATTTCTCCGCAATCCTAATCTTTCGAACATCCGTACCCAATGAATGATTTATGAAACACTACAGTACTATAGTTTGGTTCAGCCACCAGGCTTGGCAATTAGGTTTCCGCCAATAAAGTTCATCCCCTCCAAACGTTCACTTACTGATAACGTTTAGCCCCGATTCTCCTCAATTGCCCTCTCGTCAAGTGCATGACTCTGGATCTGACGAAGTGTGATTTTTGCTCCTCTACTGCCGATTTCCTTAACCACTCTATTCATTAATTCCCCTTCATTCACATCAAACACTCGTAGCTTGTTCATTCTCTTTGGTCGTAATTAAAGAATTGCCCGAGTGTATATGCTTTGTATTGTTCGAGCCATGGTTGCTAGACGAAAATGCAGGTCGACACCTTTGAAAAATCCCACCCTTGCTATGCGGCTTGGTACATCACCACCAGGACGCTACTGCCCTCGCCCTCCCTTACGTTCTTTCTTCAATCCATGTACGCGATGTAGCGATCCCATAAACTCATACTATGATCCATCACCCACACTTTACATGCTTTCATACCACTCGTCAAGCCGGTGATCGCCTGCTTACCCCTAATCAGCTGTCATACTAGTTCGTCAGGGTAGAATGTCACTAACCAGTTTCAACCAGTGTGCCTGCACACGGAGATTGACAAAACATATACCGACCTGTCGTAGGAGGTCATCGTCTTCAGAGTCACTTGCAAGTGCTTCTCCAGCTTCCTCATTGCACTGTTTGACTCCCACAATAACCTTGTCCACGCAAAAGGCAGGTACCGGTCCAATCCCCTACATATCCAATCGACCCCTTGTTCCGGAAAAATCTTGATCTACCATCTCCCCATTGAGATCCAATGATGCATCCATCAGCCCTGCGTCGATGGACAAATTACTATAGAGCCAGACCCATTTCGGAATTGAACCTGTTATGAACTTAATCCCTCCCATCCGGCATCGAGTCGAGCTGCATCTTTCAGTACAATAGATGAAATTTCCAGTTGACCGATATCATACCTGGCTCACAATAGGAAAGACTTTGCACTAGCGTCCACAGTATGCTCATTTGTATATATCCAATTTACGAGCTTGCTGGTCAAAGTTTTGAAGCCTTTGCCTCTCGTCTTTACCTTACTAATGAAGGCATTTATAGCCCCCAACCCATTCTCTACCTGCCAGTCTTCTCCATCCCACTGTGTCACAAGTCTGGCTATGTTAATAAAGTTCCACACACCTCCGATGAATGGTGTTGCAAAGATAAAGAGTCGAAATCCAGCTTTAATCTCCAGCATCGTAGTCTCCGAGATCATTATATTGTTTCAGAGGTAACTGTGTGCATTCAAGTAGATGCAAAATCCGAACTCAATTCCACAAATGTACTCCCAGCATTCGGGAGATGACTGGTTAAGGTTTGCCCGAACTAGGCAGACGTATGTCTCACCCAGTTTCCAATCGTTGATCTGTTGGATGAAGTTTTGCGCAGCTGAATCCGAAACTGCAACAATGTCCATAAGTTTATTTAACCGTTCGACTAGGTACCTTTGCTATGTGAATGGGGTACTCCGGTTGCTGAACGAGAGATTAGTATGCAAATTCATAATGGGCTAGCATGGGTGTAGATCCATATATAACAACCATCATTAGTCTCTTTTGCCAGGGTTCACATTTTACCCCAGCAGCCTTCATGTGATCCTTCCCCTGCCCAAAAAACCATACCAATGCCAAGACAACTTCGAGCTAATATGGGGATGGTTAGCTATATAAAATTTATCAAGATTCTACAAATACATATGTTAATCACCTCTCCAAAACCAATCGGATGCGATATCAGGGTTCCCTTACGACCACTATTGTGCACTTGTAATACCCACGACGCTGCGCTCAACCTCTTGTTATTGGTTAGTATGCTAGGTGGAAGCTTATCAAACAACTTTCTGGCATCTAATTGAATTTTCCCTTGCAATGAACCATTCCCTAATATTTCCATAACTTGCTCTTATACCGCCGTGGGATAATCATCACCCAATGACCCAGTGAAGTTGCTAAATCCCAAATCATCCACAAATGCTTCATCATATCCCAGTACATATTGCAAGTCATTATCATAGTCATTAAACACAGTTACGTCAGTCCCAATCTCCACCTTGCCACCGGTGAAAAGCTTATCCCACTCAGTCGGTGCAGAAGGTGCTTTACTGTAAACATTCATTGCACTGCCCGATAAGGGACGATGTGCCCGTTTCATTTGTACAGCCGTCTTTATCCTAGCTGGCCGTTGCGGGGGTGATGGTGATGATAATGGTGATGATGATAATAAAGATGCTGATGCAGATGCTGATGCTCGTGATGGTGCGAGTGCGGCTGCGAGTGACGGTGCTAGTGCAGGTGTGGGTGCTATTGCGGGTGCTGGTGCTCGTGTTTGGGACTTTCCCTTCGGCTTGGCAGGGTGGGCAGGTTCTAGCGACAACTGTTCCTTATCCGTTTCTGCCAATATTTCTTCCGAAACAGCCTTCTTGTTCTTTTTCGCGGGGGGGGCATACGCTGATGTAAGCTTCTTTCTTTTGGGCTTGACCCTAGTCGGAGGCGCTATTTCATTTTCCGTCTCCTGCTCTTTACTTCCAGATTCCTGTCGGTTCACTAGCTCCAACCACTTACATTCCTGCAGGTTAATCCTAATTTAGTAACTATTCACGCAAGAAATAATGTATGCCAACTGACCACAACAACGATTTTTTGGACCGCCTGAGTCCTGACTCTTGCCATGAGGGACTTCTATTCAGCGTCGTTGTAGATAGTTTTGGAGCCATGTCCGTTGCGGGTACGCCATTCCATATCGAGCCGAACTCCATCTACATTTTGGGGAACTTGGTCCGAAGTGACGAGCCATTGGCACAATTTGGACCACGAGTTCACATTGCTAACCCGCACGTGTATTCTTTTTCGCTTGATCTCTAGTTGACATGTTTCTGACCACAGTTTTGTGACTATTGTCGCTCGTTCTCCAGGATAGGTCATCTGTTGAAATATCTTTTGCTATTCCTGACTCTCATTAGTTCCACATTGCTACACAAATGATAATATACACAA
The DNA here is from genome assembly GCA_015179035.1 of Tirmania nivea. NCBI lineage: Eukaryota > Fungi > Ascomycota > Pezizomycetes > Pezizales > Pezizaceae > Tirmania > Tirmania nivea. Next base: position 9,121 of record WHUY01000160.1, read on the forward strand.
ACTTTATGTGCGCCCCCACACCTTTAACATACTTCTCGTTGTCATACCTTACTTTGGTAGGGTCGGCCCCTACCGTTGCATACGATCCACTTCTAACTATTCGTAACAAGTCGTCCTGCTCTTCTTTCGTCTGAAATTTGAGGCACCAAAACTTTGCCCTCTGTTTTAGATGTTGGTGTACGACTGAAACTGCATCCCATCCAATATCTGGATTAGCCTCCAAATATCTCTGCATTCGAGCCATTGGTTCCGCAACCGGACCACTAGCTGTCAGGAGTTCTTCCGCGCAAGACTTGAACAGTTTTGGTCTCCTCTGAGGACCATTGAATAGTTGCTTGTCCCGAAAGTATATCCAACAGAGAGTATCACAATTGAACCTAGTCCAATCGTCCCCGTCGTCAAAACCAAAAACGTCCTGTAGTTCTCCATCTTTCGCTTAGACAGCTGGCATGATAACTTGGCTTACCTACAAGAGTTAGCCCAGGAACCCAAACAAGCATCACCCAATACGTACCTGAACCAAATCTTACCCTATGGGAGTAGAAGACGAGGGTGAGAGTAGTAAGAATGACGACAGTGGGACAAGGGTGGGAAATTGTAACTGAGGTGTCCACCACTGGCCTTATACATTGAAACCCAATCCAATGATATTTATAATCCACCCCATTTCCATATCAAACATGGGAAATTTTTTGAATAAAGAAAATTCAAATCTCACAGCCGTAACCCGAAAGCTTGTCGCATTATGCAAACAGTCAATGCAGTTAGAACCATTAGCGCACCATTACTGTAACCAGACTACTTCGCTGTAGAACTATCAGAGTGAACAAACTTAAGTTATCACCCGAATTTTCAATGCTACTTTTTAGTCGCTGATTCTGAAATGGAAACAATCTGCATAAATTACCTCAATAGGTTAGAAAACTAAGCCAAAGCTGCCAACCTATAGTATCGTTGCGACTGCAAACGGCATAGCTCCCAAGTCGTATCTTTAGTCTATCGCATGTCTAGTAACCGAGGTAAGAACCGAGCCAACGGCTGCACTAAGCCAAGAAACAAACCTGAGCGAAATGGAATAGCCATGTCTCCGCAGTAGGCACGAAATTTTTAAGCGCTTCCTGGCCGCCGCAATGCGGAAACCAGGACGCATGCGGCCAACTTTCCACATGAATCGTTGTGTTATATGATAAATGACGCTAGCATAACGATTTACATTAGTCTCATGCCACATGTGCTTTCGATAGATTTTGATGGATGTATTCTAGTCTTGAGGAAATCTATATCGCAGAATGAAGCGGTAGAAATGGAACTTGATTAGAAGGAATCAGTGCATGTTATTTATGTTTTTCGTTTGATTTTTTTTACATGTTTTGGTTTTAGTGCGAAGATTTTCAACTATGAACCGTTGTTTATGGCTAGCTGCATTTGGCCTCGTTTGAAGGTGAATAAGAAGTAGGGTACGTAGTCTGGTTATGCAGAGTTGAGTTCGTTAGACATTAGAACCCAGAATACCTAGTCTGATTGGCACAATGACCTCTCAAGCAGAGACAAAAAAAAACACCTCGCACCAACCCACCTGATTGATTACTACTGTGTCACATTGCCACGATATTGACTACTACTACTCCAAGACCGATGACGATTGCAGCTGCAGAACTACAGGAAAGGTTCCAGCAAATGATGATTCAGAAGAGCACAATGAACGAAGAATTTGAGGGAGCCAATCAGATCTATAGCTGATGGGAAAAATCAATAGAGCTTCCTCAAGGGCATAGCTAGATTGACTAGATAAGCAGGGGAGAAAGTAGGAGCGCTGGCTGCCGCGCAGTCAAAGCTTATCGAAGCCGCCACTGATGCCGAATTACAAGCCTGGGGGGTATCCCGAGAAGATGCAATTGATGAACTCCGAATGGAGGAGCTCAATAAATTTGGGCAAGTATACAAGGAATCCGTGAAGAGGAGGCAAAACTACAATCTTGCTACGGGGAAATACTGGGGAGATCAGTGGATGATAGAATTAGATTACTTGATGCCACCAGTGGCCTATCTGTGGAGTTTGCGAGGCAGTAGTTCATTCGCAGCAAAACAACTATCATATGAGAGAGGAATGGGACTAACGAATGACATTATACCTCGATTTGTCATCGAAATTAGAGACCGAATAGAGACAGCAAGAACCCAGAAGGATAATTGCCTGATGGTGGAGGATATAAAATGGGTCCTTCAGGATAAGCTACTTCTACCTGCTTTACCAGAAGACCTAAGAGCTTTTCACGCTGATTATGTGGCAAAAATGAAAGTAGCAGATCTGCTAGATGCGAAAACAAATACCAACCAAACGACCCAGCAAGCGCAAGGGCACACTACGGCACAACTTGCCACACAAGCAACAAACGTACCACTTGCCATACAAGCAGCAACCGTACAACCTGCCTATACAAGCAACAACCTATACAACCTGCATACACAGTAACAATCTAAGTAAGAAGAGGTGGGAATAGTAGAGGGCAAAGTGTGAGATTAAGGCATAGAGGAGAAATGCCAAAGAGGAGAAGATATCGGTCACTGGAGAGATCAACATACTAGAGAATACAATTCGAGTACGCGAAGGATGAAGAATGCGATACCGAATTAATCGAATTATTGGAAATACCGCAAGAGGAGCTAGATGCGCTGGACGCAAACTTGAAGGCAGATATAGAAGTAGTCAAAAAACTACAGGAGATATTACAGTCCGAGCATGGGGAAGAGCTCGTAACTACCGACGAGGGGATATCACTGGACAGAATTAAATGCCGTCTGAGAATGCTGGTAGCGGGATTGCGATTGAAAGTGGTGGCATTGGAGGATAAGCAAGAAGAAGATAAGGATAAATAAACTACAAGGATTTTTTGTTTTTGTTTTTGTGTTTTTGAAGGCATGATAGGTTGACTGGGAAGGATGAATGTGAAGGAAATTGTGATTTTTTTGCATTTTTTGACGTTTTTTTTGCATTTTATTTATTTTTTGACGCTAATGCTAAAAGGGAAGGAGGAATGTGTGCATTTTTTTGACATTTTTGACATTTTATTTATTTTTGACGCTTACGGTATGCTAGTTTATGTTTGATTGTTGCATTTGTATTCGTTTTCGTTTTCGTATAATGATTTATATGCTCGCTTAGTACATTTTGCGGTAAGAATGAGAGTCTGACGGATTTTTACGTATGACTCTCCCCAGGGCTATTTGATGCAATATTTGACCGGTTTGAGAGTCGGACGGATTTTCCTGTATGACTCTCCCGAGGGCTATTTGATGCAATGTTTGACCGGTTTGAGAGTCAGACGGATCTTCCCGTATGACTCTCCCGAGGGCTATTTGATGCAATGTTTGACCAGTTTGAGAGTCAGACGGATCTTCCCGTATGACTCTCCCAAGGGCTATTTGATGCAATGTTTGACCGGTTTGAGAGTCAGACGGATTTTCATGTATGACTCTCCCCAGGGCTATTTGATGCAATATTTGACCGGTTTGAGAGTTGGACGGATTTTCCTGCATGACTCTCCCGAGGCTATTTGATGCAATGTTTTATCGGTTTGAGAGTCGGATGGACTTTCCCGTATGACTCTTGACTGAGGTATGCTTGCTTCATACGGTATCCCAGTAATGTCGACATGCATTGCAGCAGCAACTAAGCCAGAGGTAGTATTAACATTAATAATCTCGTGGGCACTGGCCTCTCGTATGGTATGATACCTTTACGCGTCAAGATACGGTACCCCTATTCTAGCCCCTATAGAACCCTACACAATATCCTCTCTTGCCCAATCTCCTCTATAGTATAACATTAGTATCATACATACTAAACCAGTATCAAACTACTTATAAGTATATCAAGATGTACTTGTACTACCTCTCTATTGTTATCGTTCTTCTTATTATACTGTCTAGACGTGTGGTTAAGACCACTACCACGACGACTACTACTTCTATTATTACCACTACCACTACTACGACCAGGACTCGTCTCACAACTAGTCTCCCTACCACGACCACCATCACTACCTACCAAAGGGCTAGTGGGAGCCAGACTATCGATCTTGATGCTATTCTACAGCGATCGATAGATTGCCAAGTTTTGGCGGAGATTAAGGCAGAATGGGTTTTGCAGTACTGCATTAACCAGTCCAAGTATCAACCAGTCAAGTATCAATCGGCCACCCATCAGCTTTACAGCCAACCTCCTCCATTGTTATACAAGGAGAAAGCTAGGTGGGATAATCGTTGGGTTGACTGCGATTTGAAGACAGTTACAGACTTGGAGACTGATTCGGTACTGGATACAATACCTGATACAGCTTCATGGACGGACTGGAATGCGAGGTGGTAACTACCACAGCAATATTACCCGAATAGTTTCTATGCTTTACTAATTTTACTTTTGTTTTTGCTTTCTGCGTTTACTTTGTCCTGAATCTACCCAGGTTTCTGGGTAGTTCGTCATGTTCATATTCCCCTTACTGGGAACGAATAGGAGTAATAAGTATTAAAAATAAAAATAAAAATATAAAAAAAATATAAAAAAAAAGGGTTGGCTGGCTGCAGGAGGGCTAGCGGGGGGAGGAGAGGGCTGGCGGGGCTGACATGGGGAGGGGAAGACTATTGAGGGGAGGGGTGGGCTGGTGGAGGGAGGGGAAGGCTGGCAGGGGGAGGAAAAGACTAGCGAGGGGAGGGGTTTTTTTTTTTTTTTTTTTAAAGTCTATACGTCTATGGAGCCTAAGGCTATGAGACGGCCCCGTTCCCTTATCTCAGGAGACTCGGTACATCCACGGGACAACGGATTGCATGAGTGCCTAGCCTCCCGAACCAAGGAAAACATAACAGAAAATACCCCTTCCTCCCCCGCCACGCCCTATATTGGCCCTCCCCTTAAAACAACCACCACCACGCCCCCTACCGGCCCTCCCAAAGATATATGAATCTGCCGCCACCACGCCCACTCCCGGCCCTCCCCTCCGGGTGGGCTGGTGGAGGGAGGAGAAGGCTGGCAGGGGGAGGGGAAGACTAGCGAGGGGAGGGGTGGGCTGGTGGAGAGAGGGGAAGGCTGGCGGAGGGAGGGGTGGACTGGCGGAGGAGGGGAGGGCTGGTAGTGGGCTGGCGGGGAGAGGGGAGGGTGGGGAGGGCTGCCGAGGAAGGCTGGCGGGGAGGGGGAAGAGGGCTAGTAGGGAGACTTACAGGGAGGGGGGAAGGGCTGGCGGGAAGGGGAGGGGAGGGCTGGCGGAAAGGAGGAAGAGGGCTGACGGGGAGGCTTGCGGGGAGGGGGGGAGGGCTGATGGGGAAGGCTGGCAGGGAGGGCTGGCAGGAAGGGGAGGGGAGGGCTGGCGAGAAAGGCTGGCGGGGAGAGCTGGCGGGCAGGGCTGGCGGGGAGAGGAGGGGAGGGGAGGGGAGGGGAGAGGAGGGGAGAAAGGGGGGGGTTGTTTTCTTTTAAATGCTTGTTTTGTCTTAGTTTTTCTATCTTTGCTCTCTTACACTAGCTACGCCTGGGCTAGGCTCTTCGGGTGATAGAAAAATAAGTACCTTACTTCTTTATTCCTTATTCCTTAATAGGTGCTAACAAACCTACATACCACATAGGTAGCGGCAGCGATCGAGACTAGGCAGCGGCGAACTTTGGCTTTGGTCTATTAGGTAGTATCTATTCTATATCGTCTATATCTATTGTCTATTTCTATTGTCTATATTCGAGTCTATTGTTTAGTCTATCTATGTATATGCGAGTCATCTTGTTCTATCTCTGGATCCACCGACGGATGATCCATCTGCTTTAGCATCATCGAATATTCTACCCGAATATTCTATCGGTGCCTTAGATGACTCTCCAGCTGAAGGTCCCTCAACCTATGTAGTGCCCATGGGGGTGAGCCCACAACAATCATGACATCAGAAAAGACAAATTATATGTGTAAACTCACGCTAGTCTGGTTGGCATACTTAGGAGCATGTTTGTACCAATCGGCTAATCTAGTTTCAGAAAAAGGAGATCTTAGAGATGCAACTAGATATAGGGTGCAAGCGGGCTTGGCCAACCAGATGAGCAAGGATACTAATTGGCTACAGTACTAAAACAAGATATTCAGAGAAGAGTCCGTCAAGCAGGCGCGTTCCCGGTAATCTAGTTTCAGGGGAACAAGATCTTAGGGATGCAACCAGACTATAGAGTGCAAGCGGACTTGCCTAACCTGATGAGCAAACAAACTAATTGGCTAGGTACAGGCACTAAAACAGAAGATCTAGTTTTAGGTGAACGAAGATCTTTGGGATGCAACAAGGCTACAGCATTTTACGGGTCAACGTGATATCCTTCATAGGCTAGGCCTATCCCTAGTCTGGTTTAGCACCTAGGCTATCCCGTTGACCTGCAAAATGCTGTATAGGGCAGCGGCCTATGGCAGAGTTGCAACCAAACCTAGACGGGTGTAGTCTGGCATCCATGTTTGCTCCGAATGAACGAATCAGTGATGAATTCAGGCAAGAAAACGAACCCTTCATTTTGTGAGACAATTCTAAAAGTAGACTAATGCTTGTAACCAATTCAACATCCTGGCTACCCACTTCTCAACCCTCTCTTCGAAACTTTAGATCACTATTTCCATTCTCTCGCATTTCAAAACTCAGGCAGTTTTTGTAGTGCAGTTGTTTCTTCTTCTTTTCATTTATTCCATGCGTATAAGCCTATAGGCCCATATCGCATATAGGCAAATATTCTACTGGTTCCACAGCTGCTATATTGTGGCTAAAGTCTAAGCCAAAGCTCCTTCCATGGTCGGCCAGGTAGTCCCCTTTTATTTGTGTAAATTTACCAAGTCGTTATACTAACACAGCTCTCAGCTGATAGTATCCGCCAACGACCTGCTCTACTGCTGCTTCATTAGACAATCCCGTTAGGCGCCCAGTTTTATGCCATTTATGCACCCTTGTAATGTCTGCCAGTGGACTGATTTCCGTAGTGCTCGAGGCCTTGCAATCCACATTTCCAGGATCCATCAGAATCGGTCAACTAAGTCTATGCCCCCCCCAATCAATGATGTTTCATCAGAAGATGAAGACAGGATAAACCAAACGCACACCGAAGACGAACAAAATAGACAAGCATCAAACATAGGCATTGAACTAATCCCTGACCAAACAAATACTTCACGTGACCGTGCCCCCATATATCGTGATCCCACCTACATTGATTTGGAAAGCTCCTCCGCCATACTCACGCAGGTTTCTCAAACTGTGCAATACCCCCACTGTTGTGGCATGACTACGCAAGACCCTAAATGGAGGCATCCTTGGGAGTATCCAGACTGGCAGCCATGGAAACCCTTTCAAACCTCCGAAGATTATGACCTGGCTTATGCCTACTGGAGAGACAGTAGCACCAAATCACACATTAATTACGTTCTAGAAAGAGGCCTTGATGGAGACACGGTAACGTTCAAAAACGCCAACGAATTGCGGTTGTTGTAGCGACTAACCAACGTGTACCATGGTTTATCCCTTGTTATATCGAATCAAACGCAATGCAGCTTTACCACCTAGCACAAGCACACAATTCCGAAAGTCGGCACAATATACTATAGGGACGTCATCGAGTGTGTGAAACTATTACTTTGTAATCGGTCATTTAGTGATAGTCTAATTTATGCACCAGTCAGGCAATATAACTCAGTTGGGGAACGAATTTATGGTGATTTGCACAGTTCGGATTGGTGGTAGAAGACGCAGGACGAGCATCTTGAATACAGTACAATTGTCCCTATAATTTACGCCTCCGATAAAGCTCATCTCACCAACTTTTTAGGTAACAAATCAATATAGCTATTGTATATGACAATAGGGAATATACCAAAAGACATTCGTAGGGAACGTTCCATCAGAGCCTGGATTTGTATCGGACTCTTGCCGACGATCAAAATCGATAATGTCGAATCACGCATGCAATGGCACGCCGCCGTCCATCATATTCTACGGCCACTTTGCGCACTAGGTTCATGGTCTGTTGTATGTTCTGATGGTTTTATGCACAAATATTATCTCATTCTCAACGGTTGGGTTGCTGATTGGCCAGAACAATGCACTGTCGCTCTCGTCAAGCAGAATAGATATCCTGTTTGTAAAGCCTCGACAGAGGAATTCGGCAATCCTAAGCCACCCAATGGATGGCGTGATCGAGACCCTGCCGCCTACATGTCCAATGATGAGCTAGCTGCCACCCACCGATATCACAAAAATTCCCCTTCCTCAACTCCCCTACCTGAACGGCAGAGGATGGTAAAGCAAAGACGGACTACTGACGGAATTCTGCCAACGGTTAACGAATTTGAAGAATACTCTAGTTGTAGTCCCTATTCATTATGGCGCTTCGATTGGTTAAATGTTTGCATTCTCGGTATGGTAAAAACGCATTTGATAAATTGGATTACCCATTACCTCGACGAATGTGATGTTACCGACCAATGGGAGGTATTTCTGCAATGTGCACCCCAGTATCCAGAACTAACAATTTTGAATAAGAGATACAGTCATGTTCAGCAATGGCAAGGCAAAGACATCCATCAACTAATTCGTTACTTACTAGTATCTCTAGCCCCTCTACTGAAACCTACGAATGAACGACGTCATCCAGGTACGCACCTTCAGGTATTACTTATTACTCGACGCCTCTTAGAAGTGGTAATTCTCGCTCAACAACGTTATCATACCGAGACCTCTTTATCCTCCATTGACAATACTCTGGCTAAGTTTCATAACCTCAAGGACGTATTCTTGCCAGCTCGTGAGCGACCCAATTTCAATTTCCCCAAGATGCATCTGCTTTCTCATCTCATGGATCATATACGGCAACATAGATCTTATGACAGCTGGACAACAGATGTTTCAGAAGGGCTTCATGTGAGCCTCAAGGATGCATATCGTTCCACCAACTGGGTCAACTTCACCAAGCAACTGCTGGCCTACCTGGACACTGATTTGGGGATGTCAATGATGCGACTTAACTTAACCTACCTCGCCCTGAATGGTTTCTATGTGCCCGATTCAGCCCAGATCCTTGACCTGCTCCCCCCTCCAATCAAACTGCTAAATACGTGGCGAGTGCGGCGAATACGCCAATTACGCAATCCCGATAGTCCGCGATAGATTGATAGCCCTCCACACGTCTCAGGTAGGGCAGAGTACATACGACCTTACTTAACAGCACTGACGAATGATTCACAAGGGAGGGTGATTCTGAAGGATGCCGATGCCAGGTTTGAATGCCACGGCGTTCAGCGCCTTTTCCAGCAGTTATTGGATAATATATTCTCCTTCAATTGGTTGGGACAATATTTCGTCGATTGTGAAAGATTTCGCAATGAGGTCATCTTGCAGAAAGCTAATAAGATTAAATTTACATCGTGCACATTCCAAGCACCCGATGAGTACAGAAGGATTCATCTTAGGTGCGAACTAAGTAGTGATGCGATGAAAGGAATTGTGTACCCCATATGGATTCGTATGAGTAGCTCAAATGAGGAAGACACATTCCAGGGCTGCCATATTGGCTAGCCAATTTTGTTTTATGCCTAGATAGTCCCCAAGAATCTGACTCATCCGTTGCACGCTCCTGCCTCATTTTTGCCTTTCCTGAAATCCCCACTTTTCCGACAGCACTGCCGACATGGCTGGATTATGGAATTCATGGTATGTGACGTTTACGAATATGCAACTATAAACGGACTCCCGGATACAATGATGGGTTTCGTTACAGTTCGGAAAGTCCCATATGGCCGACGGGCATGCGATATCCAATTTATCGAAGGCCCAGTACACCTTGTACCAGCACACCTTAGGGCAACCCCAACCCTCTGGAATGTCAACAACCAAATCGATGTAGAAACGTATTGGTATATTTATTAACCGATTTGTTACCACCTAGAAATTCGGTTATAGGTTGCAGTCCATGAGTGCCACTGAAACTAATATGGCTTCCAACTACCCCTCGTCTATAAAGGAATGTTTTTAATATATATACGGTGTAGGTGCAATTTACGTCTAATACGAGACTATTCAGGATATCAAATTACGGTTTTTCAATGTATTTTTTATGTTGGTCGAACTAGAAAGGTTGTCGGGATAGATATTGTGAGGGCGGGTCAGAGGGGCCAGGTCAGATGTTTAGGTAGAGTTAGTAATGGAACATCTGCGGCTGGCTACCCGCAAGGCCAACAAGAGTAGTATGAAGGAAGCGAAAGGCACTATGGTGAATAGGCAGTTGTAGGAGTGTGTTCGATAAGTAGCAACAGCGGATTAGATTTAGATAACTTGTATGGCGAATAATAAATTCATTGAACTATGGAAATATAGTAGTAGATGGGATAAGTATTGTACGAAAGAGAAGGAGTAAGTGAATACAAAGACTAAGGGATAAAGAGATGCCTGAAAGATGATCGAGGGTGTAATATTAGGGTAATATCAATGGTGACGGAAGCTAAAGACTCAGGAACAGCTGAGCGAATGAACGGAAGATCAAACAGGGACAATAAGATAAGAACTAAAGTAAGTAGATGAATAAAGAATTGATTGAGAAGATCAGACGATGAGACGAGCAACCAGAGAGGTATATAGGCTACTGAATGAGTGTCGTGACAAAATATCAGAGATATTGACAGACGACTAAGCGAGCAATGTGATAAACGACCATACGAATAACTGGACAACCGAACGAATAAGTATAATGATAAACTAGAAAGGATATAAATGCTTTGAGAAGAAAGCTAGAGAAAGATCCAAAATGAACCAGCAAGGTCCAAAAGAAGGTTAATAGAGTTCAGAGAGATCCAGTCGGGTCCAGGAAGGTTCTGAAAGTAAATATAATAGCCAGGTGATACAGAAGGTACAGAAAAAGACAAGAAATTAGTAAAAGAATCAGTAATATAATATTTTTGCTGATGTGAGGATAGTATTGTGCTTAGGAAGGGCATCGAGAGAAGGATCTAGGGTAGACAAAGGATTAGGTAGTAGTGAGGAATCGGGAGGTAAAGTTCAAGGTATAAGTCATAAGAGGAGAAGAAGTAGCATCGAGGAAAAAAGGAAGAAGAAATTTATTAGATTTAATACGTTGAGGGGAGAATGGTATTTTCACGTGAACTGGGTTTAGTCATTTTATGCATTTTGGGTTAATTTTATGCTTATACGTAGTTATGCTTACATGCGAGTCGTTCATTTTTGAGACCCACGAGAGTCGTGCCAGTTTCGGCACGACTGTGATGTGAGAAAGGGTCTTCGTGATATGCAGTGATCTTTGCGCTTTGGACCAGTGAGAGTCGTGCCAGTTCTGGCATGACTGTCAACTGTCATATAGGTCTTACACGTAGCTTAGTTGCGGTTCTCGGCAGAAAAGTTCTGACAGGAAAGTTCTAGCAGGTTCGAGAGTCATCTAGGTGTTCGCTGACTGATCTAGATATTTGCCGACTATCGTCAGTCTGACAAAACGGATATGGGACCCGCGAGAGTCGTGCCAGTATCGGCACGACTGTCAGTTTGGCAGAAAGTCTTAGTGCTGTTCGTTCGTTAAAAAGTCCTTCGTATATTATTATTGGAAAGGGATTTTGCGGACTTCAGCTTGAATGGAAATACTTTGTACGTATTCGCACGTACATACGATTGAGAAATAGACTATTACAGTTTTTATCTTCTTCACCTATCGTCGACTGTATTACTATTCTCTCCTTCTCGCTCTTGCTGGTCTTCTCACCGGTCACACAGTGTATGTCCTCTCCGTTAGGTTAGGAATACCTTCATATTGGTCCCTTCGACTGGAGATCTAAGGAACATTTGCAAAAAAAGAATTCAACTGATAGGGATGGCAGCGATATTGAAGAATAAGGTAAGAGGAATGGCAGTGACATTGGTGACGTCACTCGAATGGATTCGTCTTCCGTTCATATTGTGCTACTTCTTGTGCATTTACGTCAATAGCATCATACACGAATCACTAGTCGAAATCTTGTCGCTAATGCAATGGTGGATGATGGTGGGGTGCACGCTCGTACAAGTATACAAGGACTTATCCGCGCTCTGGGAGTGGAAAGAAAGAAAGGATTCGAAAAAACAGAAGAAAGGAATATTACGACAATGCGAAGCACAGAAAATAGTATACGGTGAACGATTGAGCAGTTATCAGAGTAGATCAACACTGCAAAGAACCCCACGATCTACCTTGAAGGTTAGTGTCAAGAATATTGAACAATTACTAATAACAATGAATACATTATTGTCTAAAATGTGTCCAGAAGAAGTAAGTATACCTCAAACTCAACCTGAGGTTAGGAAAAGCTCGAAAGCTGCAGGGAAACGTAGGGCGAAGGAGCCAGTTAGTGTTCGCAAGGTTCAAATCACTACGTTAGGCCCGGTGGCATTCTATCCATTGCCTGGCCAACCAGGCACACCTTATTTCGTCGGAATGGATATATCAGAGTTTATTGCGTAGTGGGAGAATTTAACAAGTGAATGGATAGACGAACAGAAGGTAAAAAGGATCATTCAATACTGCGAAAGGTCGATAGGTAAGTATCTGAAACCAATCAGGGCGTATAGGGATAACGAATGGGAGGAGTTCAAACGGCAGCTTCTCAAGGATTTCCGGGCCAGTGACTAGGAACTGAAGCGAATTACGGTAAAAGATCTTTGACGAATAGTAGCGGAGATGAAAAAGAAAGAGAACCCTAGTCCTAGAGATTATCATTCTTTTATCATCGAATATAGTAAACGTTCTGAATTACTACTGGAAAAGAGAAGAATGGATGAATGGACTCGCATAACCCTCTTTTTGCATGCTTTCAAGATTCGGGCGGGAGACAAGATCTGTAAAAAGTGTCGAATCGATCTAGAAGACCTAGATACATTTCAAGACAAATGGGAATCCGTCAAGTAAGCGGCCCTAGATTGGTCAGAAGATGAAGGATTACAAATGACACAATTCTTCAGGGAAGAAGAGGAAGATTCAGAGGGTGAGGAAGTTGCCCCACCGGTGAAAATATTGAAAAATAACTACAGACAGCAGGATAAGATCAAGGAAGGATCAAAAAAGGGCGGGACGGATCCAATAGATGAAATAGTAAATCAGTTGAAGGAGCTGAAGCTACAGCACTTAGAGACATAGTAGGTAGCTAGAGAAGAAGCTCAAAAACGAGATCAAGAGATTGCAGAACTAAGAAGGTTGGCTACGAAGCTACAGCTGTCTCAGTCATTATATAATCCTAACCAGTTCGGTGGGAGGGGTTATCAACAAAATAGTGGATTGGCGAATATACCCAGAGTGCGAGGATGTTATTGGGACGGGGGAGTGCATCGTCAGGAAGAATGTCAGTCTTTGAAGAAAGCAATTGAGCGCAAGGACGTTCACTACCGTGGGATATGGTTATACTCAGGAGAAGAAGGCACCGAAGCTGGCATTCGAGTACCGTTCCCTGTTATGGAAGAGGATGGGCAGGTGCACGAGTGGCAGCAGGATTGGGTTAGGAAGGTGCTCCAGACAAAAGAATCAAAAATGAACACGATTCAATCTAGTTCGAGTACTATTACGTTGGACGAACTCGCACAGAAAGGGGCAGTAGCGGGGTGTGAAAGGGAAGGATATGTCCGTGGAATAATGAATAGTCAACCAGTCGTCTACAAGCCTACGCCAGTTCAATGTGATTTTGGGAATGCACACGAAGGAGGGATCCGTAAGAAAAAGGCGGAAAGGATGAAATTCTAGCCGGCTCGTAATACAGTAATACTGCAAGCTCCAAAAGAGGCACTCCCAAAGCGTCAAAAAGAACCAGAAGTCATAGTGGAAGACGAGATCATGAGAGACATTGAGGAACTGAAGGACTTCGAGCTAAAGCAAAGACGTGGAAAGGGCAAGTAGGAGGAAAAGAGGAAAGATGAAGAGGAAGAAGCAAAGAATATTCCCATGTGGATGAGGATGAGAGAGAACCTAGATTTAGAAACCCTCGCATATAAGCTAATGAGTAGGGAGGGTTTGAATACAAAAGAAGTACTGGTAGTGGCGGGCCTAGAGCTAGTGCAACGGTGTACGGGCGTGAAACAAGTGCCGCGAATTTCGGAACCGCAACATAGAGTGGAAAAGAAGATGAATGCCGTAGTGTCGCGAATTTATCGAAATGAAGTGGACAGGGAACTCTATGCTGCAGCATGTCCCATATGCGTAGTAGCACTGAATGACAATGCGGAAGAGCCGCTAGAGATGTTAATCGATGGAGGATCCGAACTAAATCTATTGAAAGAAGACGTCGTCAGGGAGTATAATGTCCTGATCGACGTTAAGGTCAATTGGTTAGTTGGGAGAGCCACGAGACATAGTACCTGAGTTGTGGGAGTATGTTACCAGTTAACCGTTATGATTGGAGGAGTTGTTACTTGCGGGAGATTCTTTGTAATGGCTAATTTGACGAGGGAGGTAATCTTGGGCCGGCCTTGAGTGAGATCTGTCTGGCTAAAAGAGGACAACCGAGAGGACGGAAACTGCTACATCACGATCATAGGAATCCACGGCGATGAGGTAATATTTTATGCAGTCCTTGCCAACCACGGGCGAAATAGGGATGAAGCAAAATTTATGACCGTAAAGGGAAACGGCATAAGTCAATAAACTGCCCGAGGATCATTGACCTTACGGTAAGGCCAGGTATGAGAGAAAAGGGTGAGATGGAAGGTGAGTATAGGGACTTTGGATTTGGTATTAATGAAGAAGATGTTCATGAGTTTTGTGATAAAAGTTTGTTTTTTAGCATTTTGGATGAATCGGATCGAGCAGGAAGAGAGAGGGAATGTTTCAAGGAAAAAGTGAGAAGTTTTACGTTATATAAAAGAAAAGCGGACAAGATAAGACCAGTGAATAAACCTCATGTAGACAGAGGAAAACCGGCTGGCGATAAGGATTGGCGAGAGAAACACCTCAAGTGGGAATGATCTTTGTTTGACAGTCATACCAATACTGGTACGACTCTCGATTCTCATGTCAATCCCATCTTATATCGAGACGGCTGACTCATACTGAAGTTTTCCGATGTTCCGAAGGGCTCGCGATTGTCAAAGGAAAGAGTATCGCACCTTCAAATTGGGGACACCATCTTGGCACAAGAAAGAGAGGTTTTACTGGAGGTCTTGTTCAATAGAGAAGCAGTGATAGCATTTAATTTTACCCAAAAAGGAGTTTTCATGGCAGAGGTTGAACTCCCGTATCATATACTGACTGTTCCGCATGAGCTATGGCAAGTCCTAGGATTTCATGTACTCAGGGTGTTACTTCCAGAAGTAGTCAAGATCTGTGAAGACAAGATGAGCTGCGGCGCCTTGGAGCATAGTTTCGGTCCATACCGAAACCCATGGTTTTTGGTGAAGAAGAAAAATGGAAGGTCCTAACTAATCAATACCATAATTCATCTAAACGCGGTTACGATTAAAGATGCATCTCTGCCACCCAATGTTGATGAATTTAGTGAAGACTTTTCAAGGTACCCTTTGGTTTTGTTAATGGATTTGTTTTTAGGTTATGATCAGTGTGCGTTGGCTAAAGAGTCTCGTGATTTAACTGCTTTTATGACACTTTTTGGATTATTACGCATGACAACTTTGCTGTAAGGATATACCAATAGAGTTCAAGTATTTAATCGAGTTATTCGGAAGGCTATTAAGGTGCAGATTGGGCGTGAGCTAGCAGCACTGTTCATTGATGATGTTGTGTCAAAAGCTAGCTCGCGAAGTAAATATTTGTTAAAAGATGGGACTTTTGAAAAGATTATTCCTAGTATTAGGTGATTTGTATTAGAGGCAATTTATGCTATTGATCAGACATTAGTGGACCTTGAGAGAGCAGAAGCTACTATAGCCGGAGAAAAGAGTGAGTTTTTAAAAGAGGGACTAAAGCTTGTCTCCTTTATCTGTGGGTTCGAAGGCAGGACTCCGGTGCAAGAAAAAGTCCGCAAGATCATAGATTAGCCTCCGTGTCGAAATATAACTGAGATTAAGGTATTTTTGGGAACTTGTGTATATTATAGAATTTGGGTTGAAAAGTTTGTGTGGATAGCGGAACCTCTATATAGGCTAATGAGAAGCAAGGAGGAATTTATCTGGGGGCAAGAGCAAGAGAAAGCAATGGAGACGCTAAAAGTGAAATTGACGAGTCCCCCAGCATTGAAGCCAATTAATTATGAGCCTGGGCAAGGTAGAATCATTCTTTCGGTCGACTCTTCATTGTTGGGATAGAGAGCTATTCTCCAACAAGCTGAGGTGGGAGATAAGCGGAAAAGGCATCCCTCGAGGTATGAAAATGGAGTTTAGAAGGGAGCAGAGAAGGAATATGACTTGGGAAAGCTGGAATGCCATAGGTTACTAAAGGTATTGAAGAAAACGCGCAACTATCTCTATAGTGTACGATTTCTGGTCGAAATAGATGCACAGACGTTAGTACATCAGGTCAATCAACCTGCGTCAGATTTACCCAACTCGGTCATTAACAGGTGGCTAGTATGGATATGACTATTCGATTTCGATGTAAAGCATGTATCTGGGGTAAAGCATGGAGGACCTGATGGCTTATCACGAAGAGAAAGGAGAAAGAATTCTCCAGAGGAGATGGCCCCCAAAGAGTTCGACAGTACTCCTGACGCCGACTTAGAAGCCATAAATGCAGAACTATGGGAATTTCGCTTAGAAGGATCGCCGACATGTATATTACCAGCACAAGTTTTAGCAACGGAAGTGGAATGGTACGGTGACATTATTGCCTATCTTACTACAATGCGCCGACCACAGGATATTTCAGATAGGGAGTTTCGGAAGATTAGGTACCAAGCGACGCAGTATCTGATTCAAGATGGACATTTGTACCAACGTATGAAAAGGAATCTTCCGCCAGCGCGAGTTATTTGGGAAGAAAGAGAAAAACAACAAATTCTGCGGGAATTGCATGATGAGAGTGGACATCGGGGAAGAACTGGAACATACGAAAAGGTCAAACCGCGGTATTGGTAGGCGAATCTGTATCAGGATGTACGAGACTACGTTCGGACATGCAATAGGTGTCAGTATAGACAACCGAATCAGTTTGACGAAGAATTACACCCGATACTCTATAATACAATGTGGAGAAAGGTAGGACTGGATATTATCCACATGCCCAAGGACGCTGGATGTGGATATATTGTTGTTATGCGGGATGATTTAATTGGGTGGATAGAAGGGAAGGCGATTCAAAGTGCAAACGATAAAATAGTGGCAGCCTTTGTGTTAGAGTGGATTACCCGATTCGGAGTGTCTGTGCAAATTGTGTATGACAATAGTTCTGAAAATAAAGGTGAAGTACAGCAAATCCTTCGTCAGTTTAATATTGTTAACATAGCTATTGCGGCTTACCATCCACATTCAAATGCACTGGTTGAACGAGGGCACCAGCAGATTATTGATGTACTTGCTAAACTTGGCAAGAACTGGACAAAAAATTTACCGTTTGTGTTGTGGGCTAATCGTATAACCACCTGTGTTTCTACCGGCTACCCGCCTTTTACACTTGTCTTTGGCCAGGAATGTGTTCTACCGATTGAGCTCACAGCTGTGTCATGGGTGATGGTAGATTGGAATCGTATTGGAACAAGGGAACAGCTATTAGCAACTCGTGCTAAGTAGCTGGAAAGAAGGAAGGAGAATTTGGATATTGCTGCAGAAAGAATAGCCGCAAATCGACAGGCTAATAAAGAATTCTTTGATCGCAATCGACGGCAGAGAAAGGAAGAACTGGATGTTGGGGACTTGGTTTTGCTGTATAATTCAGTACTGACAAAGCAGTAGTCTAAGAAGCTGGACAATTGATGGTTGGGTCTATATCGAATCAGGGAATTGTGTAAAGATCGGAGTACCTATATGTTGGAAGAACTAGATGGTACCCAAATGAAGCTGCCATACCCAGGAGAAAGGCTAAAGAGGTTCTACCCGCGAACTGGGGTAGATTGTGAAGAATACAGGCTACTGCAGGAAGAAGTAGATAGCGAAGATGAAATGCAAGAATGAATTTATTCCTGCGGATCGCTTCGATTGTATTCTTTTGGGTCAAGTGTGTATGACTCAGGTAACAAACCCTTTGTTGGCCACGGCCTTGTTTGATGTAAAAGGAGGGGTAGCAGCTGCTACGTTCTAGCGCAATGAGAACACTAGAAGGACCTACTATGACTACTACTACTAACTATTCAATCACTCCCCGCATATCAGTATCGTACTAATGGCAGGATTATCAGAAGCATCGCAATCGAGCTCAGCAATAAGGAAGGGGGAAGCAATGCCTTCCACAATAATACCGACTCGTTCAATATCACCACCTCAGACAACACAAGAGATACAGTCCGTGACACGACGTGTACGGACCCTCGCAGAAAGATCTCTAGACAGCAACCTTGACTGCGTAGAGATCAAGGAAAAATTCATCGATCTCATGGCTAACGAGGACTATATCAAAACATAATTCACCGGAATTTTGTCCTCGATCCCAAGTGCCAAGAACCAATGGAGATTTCTTAAGGGCATCGGTCGGATGATTTGGGAAGCTGGGGAAATAGTCGGAGCACTAGCCGACGCTTAAGTGCAAATCATTGAGCAGGCTACGGATAGTGAGTTGGCGTCCTGGGGCGTGACAAGAGAGGAAGCCAAGGATGAGCTTCGATATGATGAGCTTAAATGACTAGGGAGGATTTACAAGTCCGCCATTATAAAACGGCAAAACAATAACATCATAACCAAGAAGTATTGGGGCCCCAGTTGGATAAAGAATTTCGGGGAAGTATACCCACCTTGGCCTTCCGTTGAATTCACCAGGATGTGTGCGCGGGTTTCCGCGGTACTCTCCTTTGACAAGGGCCTCGACTTACTAACGGACATCCTCCCATGCCTCCGCGTAGAGATCCAAGCGCACATTGATACTCCCAGGACGAACAAGGAACCATGGGTGATGGTGAAGGATCTCAAGTGGGTGCTCGAGCAGGATAATCTCCCACCAAACCTCCCCCTTGACGAACGCAAATATCATCCTGAGTATAATTCTCTTATGGTCTCGGTTGGACAGAGGATAGGAGGAGAAAATATAGTATCAATGTTGGCGAATGCGGAGGCAAGAGAATGAGATGGGATACTCTCGGAGGACGATGAAGTAGCTGCAGGTGGCACTTCAATAGGAAACCCCCTCCACTCATCACTATCACCACCACTATCAAGAAGATCAGCAAGGGTCGTACAAGCAAAGGCGAAAGCTACCGGACCGGCAAAAAGGCAAAGAATAAGGTCACCATCTCCAGACCTCAATATTCTGGCCTACCGCTGATATCGCATCGAATGCACGAACGATACCCAGTGCAATGGTGAAATTCTCAATCTCCTGGACAATCCAACTTCGGAGAAATATGCCAAGCTGGAGCCCAAAGTGGTGGAGGATCTCATGGTAGCGGACAAAATCCGAGACCTCCTATATGAATGGGAGGGGATAGATGAAGATAGTTACGAAATCCTGCCAGACGCTAGGATAATCCGCCGCCTCAATATAGTGTTAAACGGCAAGCGCCTCACGGTTCGTCCAGTTCCCTGAAACACAACACCGCTGCCCGCATTGACAAAACTCCACACGATCTTACCGAAGGAGCATGAGGAAGAAGAGGACGATGATGACGATAAGGAAGAAGATGACGAGGAGGAAGAGGAGGAGGAGGACTAGGTTTACTTTCTTTTGGTTTTTCTTTTGTTTTCTTACGTATAGGGTACTAGTAGGATAAGATTTGGGTTTTTCCTTTCGGTTTTATGTTTTAAGTGGTCATTAGGTTTTTTGTTTTCGGTTTTATGTTTAAGTGGTTACTAAGTTTATTTTTTTGGGTTACAATGCATTGTTTTTATTCTTTTTTCATTTTCCTTTTTGTTTTTATGAATATAGGAATGAAGTGAGTTGACGAGGACATCAACTTTTAAAAGGGGGGACGGATGTGGGGGAAATGGTATTTTCACGTGAACTGGGTTTAGTCATTTTATGCATTTTAGGTTAATTTTATGCTTATGCGCAGTTATGCTTACATGCGAGTTATTCATTTTTGGGACTCACGAGAGTCGTACCAGTTTCGGTACGACTGTGATGTGAGAAAGGGTCTTCATGATATGCAGTGATCTTTGCACTTTGGACTAGCGAGAGTCATACCAGTTCTGGCACGACTGTCAATTGTCATATAGGTCTTATACGCAGCTTAGTTGTGGTTCTCGGCAGAAAAGTTCTGACAGGAAAGTTCTAGCAGGTTCGAAAGTCGTCTAGGTGTTCGCTGACTGATCTAGATGTTTGCTGAATATCATCAGTCTGACAAAACGGATATGGGACTCGCGAGAGTCGTGCCAGTATCGGCAGGACTGTCAGTTTGGCAGAAGGTCTTTATGCTGTTCATTCATTTAAAAGTGCTTCGTATGTTATTATTGGAAAGGGATTTTGCGGACTTCAGCTTGAATAGAAATGCTTTGTACGTATTTGCATGTACATATGATTGAGAAATAGACTATTACGGTTTTTATCTTCTTCACATATTGTCAACTCTGTTATTATTCTCTCCCTCTCGCTCTTGCTAGTCTTCTCACCGGTCACACAGTGTATATCCTCTCCGTTAGGTTAGGAATACCTTTATAACATCGATCATAAAAGTCATTGATCTTGATGACAAAGTTAATAAGTTAATGAGTAAAGCAAAAGATGACCAAGTGAAGGAAGATACTCTTCTAATTGAGCAGAAGGTATGGGTAACATTACTTGGAGTAGAGGAGTTTAATATAGAGGTCATATATAGAAAGATAAAAGGATGCATAAATCTAATAGGCATAAATATTATTAAAATAAGTAACTCAGAGTAGGCAACTTTTATTTTATTTTTTTTTTTTTTTATTTATTACCCATATACTGTAGATAAGTTTTATTAGTAAAGGTTGAAATACTGGTGTGTAAAATCCAGTATAGGCAGGTTTCATTAGTAAGAGTTGGAATACTAGTGTAGAAAATCTAGTATATGTTAGAATACTTGAAAGAAGTTGTATATTAGTTATTTCTCTTTTATAAATAGGTGCAATACAATAATCTTACCTGCCTTATAGTCTATAAAAAACCTAATTCTATTTTCTATAGGCTTGTCACTATCTGAATCTATATCTTAAATATCTAAATTATTAATATTATTATCCTGATGATAAGTGATTTCTTATTACTATTATAGCTACTACTAGGTTTTAGTTTATAGTTCAGTTTGAATTTAGAGTTAAATAATCCATTGAGTATAATAACAAATATATACACTCTTCATCATAGGTAATACTTATATATAAATATATACTATATACATATAAGTATATACCATATATACTACTCTTTATCACCTGTAATTACAGGTGATACTACATATAAGTATATGCTATATATACTACTCTTCATTACCTATAATCGTAAGTGATACTATATATAAATATATGCCATATATACCACTTTTCATCACCTACGATTGTAAGTAATACTACATATATGTATATACTATATATACTACTTTATATTACCTGTGATCACAGATAATACTATATATAAGTACATGTAATATATCCTACTCTTTATTGCCTGTGATCTTAGGTGATACTATATATAAGTATACACCATATAAGTATATCCCATATATACTACTCTTTATCACCTACAATTATAGGTAATACTACACATAAGTATATACCATATAAGTATATACTATATATACTACTTGCAATTGTAGATGATACTATATACAAAGTATACACTATATACACTACTTTTCATCACTTGCAATTGTAGGTGATACTATATAAAAGTATATACTATATATATCACTCTTCATTACCTATAATCTTAGTTGATACTACATATAAGTATATACTATACAAGTATATACTATATATACTACTCTTCATCACCTATGATCGCAGATAATACTACATACTAAGTATACTCTATATACATTACTCTTTATTACCTGTGATCGCAAGTGATACTAGATATAAAGTATATACTATTCAAGTTAACTAACATAATATATTCAGAGCTACTAAATAGTGTAATACTATATTTACTTGAGTTATTCGCTAGTGTCTTGGTAGTGATCATACAGTATATTAAATAGAGGAAGCCTATTATAAGCGATTAATAAATCTCCTACATATCTATAAACTTCGCTTAATTTTTTTAATTGGTCCCCGTAGCTTAAATACTCGACTTTCTAGTACTTTTGGCTTGGGACTATGCTAGAGTTTGGCTCATGGTCTTATAATAGTGTATCTTCTATATACTATATATAATCATAGCTATATATATAGCTTTGAATTCTACTCTAAAGTTGATAGATCTTCAGGCACTATTGGACTACTTTAGCTATATCATACTATTCTACTACCAGTATGGCTTCCTCTACTAATACCTTCACTACTTTTGCTATCTCTAACAATATTACCCCTACTAATGTCATTTGTATCAATACTACCTCTGCTACCTTTGCTACCTCTGTCAATACCTCTGCTACCAATATCTCTGACAATCTTTCCCCCAATTTCTTAAGATCTTACTCTAGTATCCTTAATATACTTGTAGCTAGTACAGCTATTACTATACTACAAGTACTAATATAGTATATCTTTTGACAGTTTCTTTAGCAATACTATATTATTTGCAAACATTCGAAAGTTGAATGTTAGTACTTGTGGTACTATATGCAAAGCTCACCTTCTAATTACACTGCAAGTATATGATGATAATAGTAAGAATATTGAGTAAGGTGACTTAGCTTCATTCTCTAAAGACAATGTCTTATATGCTCAGTGATATAATGCTGGTATTTTTATTAAAATTATAATTCATAATCTTAATGATCATATAGTTACTAATCGAAAAAGACATAGAAAAGGCCTTCCTACAATTTGTCAAGTATTTAGTCCTAATGTGTACAAGATGCTCACAATTCTACTCATAATTAATGATTTCAACAATCATATAGGGAGAATAGATATTGCTAATCAGTTGAGATTATATTACTATATATAGCTACTAGGTTGTCATTTATGGCTACTACTTTTTTACTGGCTATTAAATATTATACTTATGAATAGCTATATAATATATCTTATATATAATCCTTCTGTATCATATAAGTAGTTCAGACTCAAGGTATTATAGGTACTATGTAGTTCAATGCCAGTACTAGTAGATATAAACTATATTCATATTTTTGTCAAGAAAAAGACTCAATAGGCTTGTATAGCGTTTAGTTGTACTTCTCATATATATAATATATGTAATATTTGTATATCTCTATATTGTATATTATATATATGGATAATAGTAATAGATGATAGATATAGACAATAGATATAGAATAAATACTATCAAATAGGCCAAAGCCAAAGTTTACTACTGCTACTACTTATGTATAGTATATAGGTTAGTTAGTATCTATAGCAACTAAGAAATAAAGAAGTAAGGTACTTACTTTTATTACCCGAAGAGCATAGCTAGTATATGAGAGCAAAGGTAAGAAAAAGTAATACAAAACAAGTATATAAAAAAAAACAACCCCTCATACCCTCCCTCCTCTCCTACCACCACTAGCCCACCTCTCCCACCACTAGCCTACCCCTTTGCCAGTCCGCCCTACCCCCTGCTACCCCTCTTATAACTAATCTCCACCAATCCTCTCCTCCTATTACTATCAGCCTACCCCTCCCACTACTACCAGCCCACCTCTCTGCTAATCCTTCCTATCTCTTACCAACTCTCTTATGATAAGCCCCCACCAGTCCTCCCCTCCTATTACCGCCAGCCTATCCCCCCACTAGTCCTTCTCACTGTCCCACTAGTCCTTCCTACTGTCCTACCAGCCCTCCCTCAACCAATTCCTGCCAGTCCTTCTCTCTTCCTACTAACCCTCCTCTCCTACCACTACCAGCCTACTCCTCCCTTAAGGTCATGAGAGGTAATGACAGCAGAGGAATAGCAGTGTTGACAGTGGAGGCATAGGAGTGTCGATATAGTAGGTACTGGAGATATCAACAGTGAAAGCATTATGACCAGCCTACTCTTCCCACCGCTAGTCCACCCTACTAGCCCTCCTACCACTAGACATCACTAGTCCTTCCCTTCCCCTACTAGCCCTTTTCCCTTACTACTACTAGCCCACCCCTCCCACCACTAGCCCACTCCTTTCCCCGCCATGACTAGCCCCTACTAGTCCTCCCCTCCTGCTACTAGTGAACCTTGCAAAGATATTTTTTTTTTTTTTAGGGTCTACCAACATCTACCAACCCATCCCTCCTATGACTAGCCCCTACTAGTCTTTCCCTTACTTACTAACCCTTTTCTCCCACTACTGCTACCTAACTCCTCCTACTGCTAGCTCTTCCCTCCTCTCGCTAGCCCACCCCTCTCTGTGCTATAACTATCCCTGACTAATTCTTCTCTCCTGCTACTAGTAAACCTTGCAAAGTTATTTTTTTTTTTTTTTAGGGTCTACCAATATCTACCAACCCACCTCTCCTATAGCTAGCCCCCACCAATCCTTCTATCTTATAATCAGCCCTCGCCAGTCCTTCTCTCTCACCACTAATGAACCTTATAAAGTTTTTTTTTTTTATATATAAATACTCATTATTCCTATTTACCTCTAATAAAGGGGTTATAAGAAGCTACCCAGAAACTCTAGTAGATTCAGGATAAGGCAAGTTAATCTGCCAGGTCCACCACATATAGAAAGGAAGAATAATTACAAAATTCGTAAAGTACAAAGCCCTTATACTATCATTAACTGGCTAGATACCAGATGACCCTAAGAGACCTAACTGAGGCCTGTAAATAGGTAGTAGAACTAGTATATTACTATGGTAAGACAGGATTATTTATTACCTCATATTCTAGTCCCTCGTCGAACCTGAATCTGAATCTAGTATTGTAGCCAGTATTGAATCAGTCTCTATGATTATCTCTTACTCGGAGTCAACCTAATGATTATTCTATCTAGCTTTCTCCCTGTATAATAATAAAGGATATTAGCTATAAAGTGAGTGGGTGGCTATTAGTTGGTACTCAGTCGGTTAGTACTTGGACTGGTTAATACAATATTACATAACCCATTTAGCCTTAACCTCTACTAGAACTTAGCAATCTATCGATCACTATAGAATAAGATTAAGATTGGTAGTCTAGCTTATACTAGCCTCTTAGTAGGTAGTGATACTAGTTGAGGTAGTGATACTAGTTAGGATAGTAGTTTTGGTAGTGGTAGTAGTAGTGGTAATGGTAGTAGGAGTAGTAATAGTGCAGGTAGTAGTAGTAGTAGTAGTCTTAACAACTTGAATAGATAATATGACAATAAGAATGATTATAACAGAGAGGTAATACAAGAGTATCTTGATATTGGTTCAGTTTGTATGATGCTGATATTGTACTATAGAGGAAATTATGGTTATATTTATAGAGGAGATTATGCTATAGAAGATATTATATGGGGATATTGTATAGGAGCTAGAATAGGGGTATCTTAACACATAATAGTATTATACTATACGAGAGGCCAGTGTTTACCAGATTATTAATATTGATACTACCTCTAGCTTAGTTACTACTGCAATGCAAGTTAAGTTTTAGCAGAATTGTTTAGAAATCTTAGGCTAATTGATTTTATATAGCTAGGCCAAACGAATTATGCTAGCTAATCTAAGGAGTGTATATGTTAGATTTGTATAATCCAGGCTTGCTAGCCTGAGTGCATCACAATGTGAATTTCCTGACCTTGATTGGTAAATACTTTCCCAATTGGATTCTCACCCTCAAATAATTTTGACACTTATAGGCCAGCAAGCCTAAATTGAGCAAGCCTTATGTGTCTGGATTAGCTAGTACAGGTAGATTTCATAACTCAGGTAAATAAATACTTTTCTACCTAAGTTTGAGCCATCAAGCTATTTTGACATTCACAGGCTGGCAAGCTTGAGTTGAGTAAGCCTCATGCCCTTAGATTGGCCAGCACATATAGATTTCTCAATCCAGATCAGTAAATACTTTCCTAACTGGGTTCATGCTGCTAACGTATTTTGACACTCATAGACTAGCAAGATTAGATTGAGCAAGCCTCATACACTTGGATTGGCTAGTGGATATGAATTTCCTGACCCAAGTCAGTAAATAGTTTCTCCACTAGGTTCGCACTGCCAAGCTATTTTGATATTTGCAGGCTAGCGAGCCTAGAGTGAGTGAGCCTGAGTTGAGCAAGCCTAGGGTATATATACCTAAATTGGCTTATATAGAGGCTAAGTGACATTACTATTTATTTTGAGAAGTTGAAGGACAATATGAGAAATGGTAACGAACCTAATATAGTTGAGGATACCTGACGTGGTTAAGGATTCTCAAGTAGCCAGTAACATATTAAGTTAGTATGCTAGGGGCAAACTATAGGAGTTGGTATGATTGATCTTAGAAACTCACGTAGCAAGAAAAGAGGTGAAGATATAAGCTACGAGGTCAGTATGGAAACTTACTGTATCAGGTATTTTAGCAATATAGAAGTCTGCATCAATACCCTAATATTTCAAAGCTCTATAAATACTTGCCTAAATGAGTAAAGTCCAGTTAAGTCCTCGCAATAGGTATATTTCTATAGAAATCTCAGGTCAGATACGTTTGTATTACTAGGCTAAGCGAATTGCTACTTTCGTAGGTGAGTAAGCCTAAGTTGAAAGATTTTTAGAATTTTAAAGTCTATAGAAGGTCAGAAATACCAGATCTATAATTACAGAACCTTAAAGAAATTGCTTGAACTTTTTGATTAGGAAATAAAAGACATAGGACTAGATAGTAATATAAATAAAATTAGAGTGAATATCAATAACTAGGCCTGAATTCTGTAACAGATAAGAGTAGAAAAAGAAGAGTGCAGAATTAATATAAATAAGAGACAACTAATAAATTCTACAATATTAAATACATATTAGCAAAAGAAGTCTAAAACAACTATTCTAATATTATTATTATCTTCCATATCCTCTACAGATTCTTTAGGCCTACCAAATAGGTTATTCAAAGGAAGTTGCCCTCTGCCAGCTAATTCAAGTAAATTCTATTTATATTTCAAAACCTACTTAGAATAATACAGTCTTATATAGTATTATTATGAAGCCACTATCTTACTTAATGATTCACAAACTCTGACAACCTAAGTTAACTACTTAAACACTGGGTAATATCCTTTATCTACTTTCATTATTATAATATAAACTAATATAACCTATTCCTGCTAACTATAAAGTCAGCATAGTTTTATTCCTATTTAGGGAACCATGAGCTAATATTTATTAGATATCACAAGTTATCGACCAACTAGAGTACACATTGTAAGAGACAACTATTGTTTTTGTACTGCAGCTCTTAGAGTGTCTTGAAGAAATACAAGATACCAACTTTGTAGGTTCTTTTTAACTCTTTTGATGACTACCAAATATTAATGATAAAACTAGTACTTACTAAGTACTCCAGTACCAGATCATGGACTAGAGAGGATAGTGAACTAGGTAGTAGTCTGGTAGAATAATATTATTAACCTTTGAAGCTAGAAGGTTAGTATTCCTACTATAATATATTTGAGGATTCTCACAATAACTAGAGTCTATATAGCAGTTACTAAGGTAGCCTCCTCCTTGAGGTGCCCCTTAATATATATTTAATAAAATTTCATTAACATAATACTATTAAATGAACATAAGACTCTAGTAGAACCTTTAGAGAACCTCGTATTCCAAAAGCAATAATGTATATCAAAGGGCCATATAAGAGTAACAAGTATTTTAAAAAAAAACAAAAAAAAAAAACATATATCCTAATTACTAAGTATGAGTTGTAGAGACTGAAGATACTAACTTTTAGCTTGGCACTTAACTTTGAACTTTCTAAGTTAAGTTCCTCCCCCTACTCTCTCTATCTCCCTTATCTCCTCCCTTTATCGCTGCTTTCTCTGTCCTCCTCTCTTCTCTCTATCAGTCTCTATCTATCTTTATCTATCTCTATCTGTCTTTATCTATCTCTATCTATCTCCATCCATCTTCATCTATCGCCATCTGTCTCCCTTCCTTTCATACTGCGATCTACTATAGGAAGCACTTGTCCCTTCCTTTTTGACCTCCCAACAATACAAAGTACTCTCCCAAAAGATTTAAGCTTAATAAACCATGCTAATTCAATTGAATCTATGCTACCAGATAATCCTACCCAATCTTCAATAACAGACATAGGAATACTACTAATTATATTGTGGGTAGATAAAGAGGCTAGATCTATTTTTTTAGGTAAGTATTACCTATCAATTTGATACTTATATATCTATTTGCTTGTTTATATTCCTTTAATAAGACAACAATTTAAGTGTATAAATATTCATTTTATTAAGTCATATACTTGAGGCTCTGGAATAAGCTATAGACTATAGCGAGTGATTCCATCTATATAAAGAGCATATTGAGGAACTACCATACATGTATGGAGCAGAATACTATAAGAGATTATCAGAGTGGCTGCTTACTACTAATGAAACATTAAGTAGTATTACTACTATTCACAAAAACTTTCTAGACTACTTAATAGAGAGCAATTTTATCAGAATAGGTCTTACCTAAGCTTCCTTCATAGCGAAAGTTCAGTATAAGAGCATATTAGAGCTAAATATATACTACTTGGCTGTAGAGAAGAAAAAGGATAATCATAGAATACGTTTAAAGCACATATAGAGTAAGGGTTAGGAGGCATATTTTGGGTGCTTATTACTAGATAATCCAAATAAAAGTTTACTTTAGCATTTAGCTCCCTTTATAGATAGTACAGGCAAAGGAGTTGATCCCTATATTCTTTTTATATATATCTAGTAGATAATTACTAGGAGAAGCTACTTTAAGCAAATATCGAAGTCAAAGCTATTGCAGCAAATTGATTTAGTATACCTAATAGTATATTTCAACTAAGTTCCATAACTACATCTTAGTAATACTATAGCTCAAGATACTGCTATTAATAGAGGTAAGTTTTTGTATACCTTATATAATATATTAGTGCATAGTATATGCTAATATTAAGAATTCAAATAAGCTTATAGAGAGTCCTACTGGCTATGAAGAAGTAAAGCTACTGGCTATGATGAAGGTGAAGCTACTAGTATTAACTACTTTCCTTCCTGTAAGTAGATTATCCTTGCAAAAATTATAGTTCTTTCTATGCAGTAGTGAAGGAAACTAACTAATACTACTAGAACACAAATATTAATTGATTCAAGTTATTAGCTATCTACAAGATGATGGGTAGTAAAACACTCTTTTTCCTCTTCCAATTCTCCCAGTTATTTCTTAGACTTTTTATGTACTGAATTCAATTCAGCTATCATGAAGAATAATATAAATACTATTTAGAAGACATAGGATGATAAGGATAAAAAAACTTAGGAAAATACAGAAATTGCTGCCCGAGCAGTTACTACCTTGCTTGCTAATAGTTTCAATAATGAAGTTCCTATTTTATGAGAGCAGATCCTTGCAAGGCTTTAATTCCTTTTATATATATTAGCAGGACTTCTATCTCCTATATAAATTTAAGAAGGTATGCAAAACTTATACTCACATCTCCTACTTCTTGAACTCTTATTAAAATTATTATAGTTACTGTAGCTGAGAATACAGATGAAAATAAGAATATAGATAAAGATGAGAATATGGATGAGAATGAGAATATGGATAAGGAGAATATCAATAAGGAAAATACTGATAAGGAGAATACAAATGAGAATGAGTATACTAATGAGAAGCAGAATACCAATAAGGAGCAGAATGTCAATATAGCAGAGAATACCAATATAGATGAAAATGTAGATGAAAATACTAATAAGAATTCTGATGAGAATATAGTGAATGAGAATGCCATAGATAAGAATACTGTAGATAAGGGTATGGTAGATAAGATTACAGTAGATAAGAATACACTAGAGAGTGTGGAGGAGCATAATGCAAGAGAATATATAGGAGTATCAAGTAAAGATTGAGTAAGTAGCTAAAGTATAATATAGGTCTCTTTACATAGTTTTTAATCTTTTTCTTTTTAGGTATAGTCTTATTTATTTTTTTTCTTGTTCATTTTTTATTTATAAATTTTCTCCTTTTACATAGTGTTTTAATATTAATACTAAACTTTACTCTTATGCTTTATGACCATAACGTATTTAGTAGAAACTATACAACCTAAGAATTATACTAATTAAATGTAGTTGAATCAATTGGCTACTATTCTTTACAGATACTACTAAGCCCTTGAGTATCTTGTTAGCTCCCTACTTGGAGAGTGAATATACTCACTCTTCATCATACTTTTATGCATTCATACTATAGAATATCCATTCGAGTTAGGGGAAGGGTAATTAAGTGGAACAGGAAAGCACTTTATAATTAATCCAATACCAGATTAAGAAAAGGAGGCTAGGTTAGTAGAGGTATAAGTTGGACCTATATAAGGATTCTATATATATCGAGTATCTAGGGTTGGGGTTGGAGACCAAGAAACATATAGTATTGGTTTATCTAGTAGCAGAATGGTTATGAAAGAGGTGGAGTATATGGGAATAGAAAGATGATAGAAAGATATGGATATAGAAAGAGAAGAGAGAAGATAAGGAGATTATAATAGACTAGGTGGAGAAAGAAAAAGAGTCTTTAAAGATAAGGGAACATGAGAGAATATGAGAGAACATGAGGGAATAGGGAACGAGAGAGTTACATAAGAAGATTTTAAAAAAAAAAAAAAAAAAAAAAAAAAAAAATTATATTAGGAACGTAAAATAAAATTGTAGCCATATAATTTCTAACTAGCTTAACTATATATATATAGACATTATATAGACCAAGAATATTACTATTCCAGTAATAGCTTATACTCTTAAGGAACTATCATATTTCAGTTAAGAAGTAATAGCAATAATACTATCAATACTATAGTATTATAGGTTAGTCGGACTAAAAGAAAAAAAATAAAAATAAAAGTCCAAAAATAAATACTATAAGGAAAAGAAGAATCAACTCAATACTATTACCTCGCTATGCTCACATCGTATATAAGTATTGAATTAAAAAAAAAAAAAAAAACCCAATACTAAAATACAAAAAAAATTAAAAATAAAAATAAAATTTTAATAAGAACTAAGTTTCTAGAAGAAACTCAAGTCTATCACTTTCAATAAAGATCAACTCTGGATTCAGCAATTAAGTCATTATTTCTATAACTATTTTAGTAAAGTAGTAAAATATTAGAATTACTATACTTCCAATCGTATAGTTCCTGAAGGTCCTACTACTACTATTTGCCCTGGGCCTCTATATATTCAAATACCTTTTCACAAGTTTTACTTACCTATAGCAAAGAGACTTAAAGAGGTTGATGTTCTAAATAGCATGAGGATGAAACTGATGTTCAGTACTTATTAGGAGAGTTTATAAGTATATTGGAATCAAGAGTATACTAAACTCTAAAAAACTACTTGATTGGAAACTATTTCCCTATTATTGTATTTGGCCAAACTAAGCATTATCAAATAAAGAATTTATAAAATTCTTTATGATACCATAGCTAGCTATGAGATTCTATATGTATATTCTATAGCAAAACTATCTTTTAATATATTAACTTATAAGATTTTTTATCCTAGGATTACCATTTCATCCTATCATCAAATTCCCTTAAGTATTGGAGTCTTTCTAATAGGGTTTTTAGCTTGTCTCATCTATTTGAAATTGCCTGTACTAATTGAATATTAGTTTTTATAATAGAATCTTATCCATTAACAGAAAAGTACAAATCTATAGACTACCATCCATTTTTCGGGATTACTTTTATATTCATATCTATCTAATATATAGCTAGTACTTCCTTTTGGAACTTTCAAACTAGATTTTCAATAGTCAACTTCCATATGTTCAGTAAAGCTTGAGAAGTTCTTTGATCATCAGTATCAATAGGATATTATTTTCTAAGCCAGTTGAAAAGTTTATGGCAATCCCCATCAAAGGCAGAAGTATATATAATCTTTTGATAAGATTTGAGATATAGCTTATGAAGCTGCCAAATACCAAAAAGTATCTTCTTTATAAGATAAAAATGAAATTTCCATGCCTCCTATAAAACTTTGTCAGGGACAAAAAAACTATAGCCAAAGCTTTTGATTGTATTCTTTATACCCATACCTTATAGTAGCTTTTGAAGTTTTAGCTTTATAAGGTTTTTTGTATCTTTTATCTCCTTCTCTTTACTAATATCAATCTAAAAGCAACTATGCTGCCTCAATAAATAGCCTCAGTAATATATTCGCAGAAATGTGAAAAATATTAAAGCCATTTGAGATGATTCCAGAGATATACCTTTCCCAGAATCTTTGATTAAGAAGTATTTAAAGCCAAATGTAAACTTAACTATATTGGCTTATAGGTAATCAACTATCAAAGTTATTGGAGCTGAATAGAAGGGAAGATGAATAGGATGAAATTTAATTAGTAGATTGGTAATATGACGTAGTTTTAGTTGTTTGCCAATTTCTAAGATTAGAGTCATTGAAAGCCAATGCTCTTCTTAAGTACTATATAACCTGAGTATAGTATATCTCAAAGCTTTAGAAATCCTTATCTTTCCAGCAATATATACCTGCTATACTTTTCTAGCACTCCAAATCTTTCTCGGAAAAGCCCCTGCCTAATCCCATATTGTATAAAGCCTTCAATCGATAGCTAAACCTTCCTAGATATAATTATCTCAAGGGTATATTTTGACCACATCAAAGATTTCTTTAGTTGATAAGTAAAACTAAAAGTATACCAGGTCTACATATCATAGTGAGTATCTCTTTCTTGGTTCTAGAGTCATATTGCAAATATCCACCATTAGTACCTAGTTATAGAACTTTGCTTTAATGCTATTATGAGATATATTTATTCTAAATCTATTATAGATGCTAGTTAAATAAGACTTCTGCTATAAGTATGTACAAGGTATCTTAGTACTCAAATTATCATTCGTAGTAGAACCATTATAAGTACTTTTACTGTTTATCTCTTTATTATTAGACAATTCTATATCATGAGGTATGTCTTAAAAGTATACAGCATAAATAGTTTTTTTTCCAATGTCCACCTAGGTACTAGATGGGCTTAAGTATTAGAAATCAAAGACTAGTGCATATCTGGTTTAGAATTGGTTAAAGAGATCTTGAAGTATGCTTAACTTAAATACTATCTTTAAGTTTTTACTACTAATTAAAAAAACAAAATCTACTAAATCAAAGGTTTCACTATCTTCAATTGCAGTTCTAAGTCTAGTTAATACCTCAGCTAGTTTAGATAGTAGGAGATAGTAGTAGAGAGATTATTACCTACCAATTCCTTCCATAAAGCTTAAGCTAGTTTCCTGAAACTTGATATAAGATAGTTCTTTAGCATGCTCGCCTGATAGAGATAAATGATATATATATCCTAAATTATAATACCCATAATTAGTAATAGTTTTTAATTATAAATTAAAAAATCTCATCATCTAATTATCTATTAGGTAGTTAGTAGAATAACTCTCATAATATAGATAAGGGAAGAAGGTATAGATAGTATATTCTTCGAATACAAAAATATTTCCTAAATATATATTAAGGACTTTATAGTACGAGACTATAGTAGGCCGAGCTTCATGATTTGAATTTTCCAAATAAGGACAAATATAATAAAATAAGTGAATATTATTTTATAGATTTTATGATCAAGAGAGATAGAAAAAAATCTAGTCTATATTTAGTATATAGTTCTAAGAGAATGAAGAACCAATTTACCTTGAGATGAAGTTTAGCGAAACCTAATATGTTCAAAATTGCGGGAAAGCTATAAATATCTAAACTATTGATAGTATCTTCTTCAATATCTATCGAATTTTTCCAGTTAGAAAGTAAATAATACAAAGTACTTTCAACTTTCAATTTTACTCTATTTTCATCCTCACTTTTATTCTCATTTTCATCCTTTTTACTACTATCACTGCTTATTGATGTGGGTTTATCAGTGATCGGAAATTTTCCTTCAAAAATTTCCTTATAATATTTTACTAGAATATCTATATTTGTTTGTGATAGTATAGTACCTGACTCTAATAGTTTTAGATAACTCAAATGCTCTTGTACTATAATAGTAATTTGTGACAAACTCTTGGTATTTTTATGCATATCTAATTGTGTCTCATAGCAGTAGTTATAATTGAGGAGTTATTTAATTAGAAAATCCTCAATAGTGCCTTATATGCAGACAGCAAGTACTAGAAAGGTAGTCATATATATAGTAGAGGCAGCAACTATATGGGGGGCAGTAGCAGTTACAGTAATAGAGGTGAATGCAGCTATAGAGGTAGAAGTAGTAGCAGAGATGGAGGCTATTATAGAAGAAGTAGCAGATACAGAAGGAGTAATAGACATAGAGGGAGTAGTGGATATATTAGTAATGCATATAGTAGTAGTGATAGACCTAGTATTAGACATAGTTGCAGTAGAGGTAGTAACTAAGAACTGTAACTTAGGCTGAAATTGAGTCCTAGACTGTAATCTAGACTATGACTCGTGAATGCTCTTATTTCTGAATAGATCTTTGCCATTATCTGAACTTGAATAATGACTATTTGAAAGATCAGATAGATTTAAACTATCATTTACTTGGGAGTCCATATTTAAGTCTCCATATATGGCTTCTATACCAAAAATTGGTACTAGAGGTGAATTCTACTATAATGGATTTTGTGTTACTAGATCAATAAGTATATTAAGTTTAACTGATATAAGCTACACTGGCTTCTGCTCTTTGTCCTGCTGCTGGTTCTGCTATTAGTCATACTACTGCTCCTAAAGCTTATCTAATATATTATTAAAATAAAATTACTTATTAGTATGTATAAACTTACTATTAGGTATAGACCCCTCAATAAGTATATCTGCTGTTGTTTTAGCTGCTGTTGCTTCTCTTATATATAAACTACTAGCATCCTGTTCTATCTATTGTATATTAGTTCTCTTTCATATCTTAAACAAGAATAGATTTATATTTTTTTATATAGTTACTTCTTGTACTAGTAATCTACTTGTTGTTTTCTCTACTAGACTAAACGTTCTTTAGCTGTCCTATATTTTGGTAGTCGGCCTGCTCGATGCTGACCTATACTATTTTTACTATCACTTATAATAGGTAGTATAAATAAGATAAAAGTAGAGAAAACCTAAAACAAAATTCTATAGTAAGAAATTAGTTATATTATGAAATATAAAAGCTAAAGAATTATAACAAACTTTAAAGTAGATAATATACTAGTACTATAGCACTTATAATATATAAATAATACTTACTATTGAATTATTAAATATAATGGGTAAAAATACAATAAGTCATCATAATAATTGATAAGTCAATAAGATGGAGTGGTTACCTAGTATAGACTAGAAGTAATCAGGCTAAATGTAGTTGAGGTCAAGAGTACTATTGATATAGTTTGTATATAATTTTATAGTATATTATTGACCACTCTACCCTATGGTCTAATTAATTACTCTACTTCCTGTCCAACTAGTCATTTGTACCGAATTTACTTATACATTAACCTGCACCTAACCTAATAAGTTAAAAAGCTAATATATTTGGTATATATATATTAAAGTCTGCTTAGAATATATTAAGGAGTATATATTGATCATAATAAGCCTATATTTGCTTATGTATATTTCCTCTGACAACTCATAAAACTAGCTAAGGTAGCTGGCTTAAGATCTCAATAGATCAATATGTATTGTTCGGCAAGTTGGGTGGATAGAAGAAAAGGAAATTTCTAAGTCCCTTTTAAAGTCTCAGGTGGCCATACTTTAGAAATATAGACTTCCCACTCCACTCCCTAATATTGCATCTAGCTACCTAACTAACTGGCACTGTCTTAGAAGTAGATTACTGTGTTACCTTCTTGCTATATTATTTTTTGTGGAAGCTCTACCTACTCTTGATAAAATCTAGTACTAGAGAGGAAAATTATCTAGACAAATTCACTAATATCAGTAATATCTACAATCTATATATACTACTTATCTACATATTGTTATATTGCAGGTATTGCTCACATAAGTGTATTTCTAGAGATACAATAGTATGATACCTAATATAGGCAATAGAGTAGTAAAAGCGAGCTCTAAAGCTAAAATTATCAACTTATATTATTTGCATAGCTTATTTCCTAGATAGGCTCCCTACTTTGTCGACTATATTACTGGCTATATATTACTAGCTTAGAGATTTTCCCTAATAAGAATAGCTACTTTTACTAATTATTTCATATGCTAGCAGGTACTAAGACAAGTTTGTAATAGGTAAGTCTAATGTCTAATAAATACTTATAGGTACCAGCACTTGAGACAGAATATGTAGTGATCTCCGCTCTTATAATGTGCCAGACTCCCTGTATATTCTTTAATAGGTTTAACTATCTTTCAGTATATGAATGTACTATAATATAGAGGTTATTGGCATCTGAATTCTAAGCTTATATAGAAATAGATATCCAGGTTAATAAAGACCCCTGATTGCAGACTTCTTTGGAGTCAGATATTGAGACTAATAATAGAGGGATTTAGCAGCTTATTTTCTTATTAATATTCTTTGTAAGTTGTGATAGTAACTTGATAACTTCTGAAGTTACTATAACAATGATTTATTAGTAAATAAAATAGTCTAACCTTAAGCTCTATGTAAAGGTCAAGACTACCCCTTTTCTACTTACTCTTCAGTCTTGTATAGTTATCGCAATATATTAAATCTTGAAATATGGCTTCTTTTGATTAAAACCTTCCTTATACTTCAGAATATATTATAGCTAGCACTCCTGAATAAGTTCAACTTACTTATATACAACCATTAATTTTACTAAGCTAGATATCCACTCTAAGTAGTAGAAATAGTAGCAGAGTTTGACTTTTAGAGTAAGACAAAGTTAAACTGGTCTTCCTGTAGATCTAGTATCAGGCAAACCATCAGTGCTATCACTGTGCTGGCTACCATAGTTTGATAATAGTGATCTTTGCTTACTGTATACAACTGAATACTACTAGTAGGTAATATCATATAAAAGCTCCTAAACCTCTTTACTACTTTTTCCTGCTAACTTTTGGTTTATTTTTACTTACTAATATTAAACCTAATAATAATAAAAAAGCTAGCTAAATCCTTCTAATATAAAGACCCTTGATTATAGGCTTATTTGGACATAGATATCCTGGCTATTAAAGACCCCTAATTACAAACTCATATGGATACGTATATAGGCTAATAAGAACTTTCAAACTATATATATATAGAAGTTATTACTTGCAAAGTATTATTATAAATATAAACATTATAGAATCTCGTCTATTCTAACCTCACTTATGTAGCTAGATATTTCACAACCTTACTAGTTCGTGAACTAGGTTATATAAATTAATCTCTACTTAACTTGTTAGTTAGTATACATTCTGAATAGTCTTATACTAAGATCTAGCCCTACTCCCAACATAATAAGAGTTTTTACTATATATAATAGAGCCTGAGGATACTTTCTCTTTAGCTTGGTACTTACCTATGGTACTTGTCTATAACATTTATTATAAGGACAATAGGGAGAATTTATTAGAGTATATTATTAAATATATATATCAGATTTATACGTTGTATTATCAAAGTATATTATACAGTACAATTTATATATACTTGATAAAAATATGCTAAGAGAGAGCAGTACAATCGCTATTGTGCCCTTCATCCAGGTCTCACCGTAAGAGCAATTACTCATATTATTTAACTTATAAGATAGTTTGCTATTAGTAGACAACTAAGAATATATGCAATAGCGAGTACAGTAATATAATAATTATGGTAGAAAGAGTGACTAAAGTCTTAGAATAAATAATAATTGAAAATAGTAATAATGACA
Source organism: Tirmania nivea (assembly GCA_015179035.1). Classification (NCBI taxonomy): domain Eukaryota; kingdom Fungi; phylum Ascomycota; class Pezizomycetes; order Pezizales; family Pezizaceae; genus Tirmania; species Tirmania nivea. The sequence goes on from WHUY01000160.1 coordinate 47,237, forward strand.
ATTATAAAAGAAGATAGAGAAGAAGAACAACTAAACAAGATAAGACCTCCCTCTCTTTATCTATACTTCTATGAGGTGTTACCTTAAATGCTATAGCTGTACTAGCATACCAGAGCTAGTCATGTGCTAGGCAGTTTAAGTCACTTATGTATCTAACTAACTAACTAACTTAATAACTAATAACTTCTAACTAACTTAATAACCAATAACTTATGATTATCCCATGACTTTATAATCCTGCCTTCTTTATAATTTGGCCATCCCTTAGCCAACTAGTCTTCAACCTCCTCATCCTCCAGTTCTACATCCTGCTCTTATATTTCCCCAGCTAAGTCTTCCCTATCCTCTCACATTGGTTCTTAATACTGACTAGTCTCCCGAAGATAGTAAAAACTATTTTTCCAATAGTACTACTTTTTCAAAATTTACACTAGAGTTATATTTCTCTTATAAGTTCTCTTTATCTTATTCTAGCAGTGCTTTACAAACTGCTATGCTTTGTCCCCATCAAGACCCAGGAGCTAATTCCTCTCTATAACTACCTGCGGATTGTCCTACTTTCTTTATCTCAATAATATATTAGATAAGGTACTGATATTTTGTATAGCAACTGATGCTAGAAAGCAGGAGAGAAGAAAGTTATAGGTATTTATATATGTTATTTCTCTTTTCATACCTCCTTCTTGATCTTCTGCTATATCTTTTGTGCAGATCCTTTCTATATTTTTCTCCTATTTCTAAAACTCCATTCCATCCAATTCCTATAGACTATACACTCCTCTATCCAGAATTCTTATAATAATATATATTTCTTTCATACAACTTGACTAGCATACTAGACATATACCCATATTTAACTAACAAACTAACTTAATACGTTTGCTCTTAGTATTACCTTGCGCTCCTATAATACGATAGAAATAGTTCTCAAAAATATACTTGTAGCTAACATTTATCACTATATACTCAGTATTAATACTAAACAATAACTTAGTTGGAACAAAAGTATTTTTTTTCTATAAATAATATAAGTACACACTTATCTTTCATTTGGATATGATAGCTAAAATAATCAATGAGGGGTTGTATGTCATTCGGGGTTAAAAAGTACGACCCAATATATGTAATAACTTCTAGTAAAGCTAATGACCTAGGCTGAAAAGGTGACTAAAGAGTGAATAATATGAGAATCTAGTGACTAAGAACAAGAGAATGCAAAAGTAAATAACCTTACAATTCAGAAGTTGATAGAGGATATGAGTAATAATTAAGCTATTTTCGATTACCTCCTAGCCATGTAGGGGATTTTTTATATATTTACTAGTTGTTTTTACTTACTCAGCAGCTACCCAATTTTAGACATATTTAGCAGTTTTCATAACTGTTTCAGCTTACTTGACAGGTTGCAATCTTCTTATATATAAGTAGTTTTTATAACTATTTTGCCGTGAGCTAGCTATTTATCTCTTTTGGTAGCTATTTTGCCTCATCCACTAGCTAGTAAATTCTTTATATTTATAGTTCTTTTATCTTGCTTGCGTAATGATTTTCTTATATATTAGCTATCAGCTAGTAATTTAATATTTTATTCATTTGTTTTTACAGCTGTTTGGACTTGCCTAACAACTACTATATTTTTCTCTAACCAGAGATACTAGAAATCTAAATTTTATATATATTGTACTAGTTAACAGAAATTATAAAGAATAATAGTAGCTTCTTATATTTACATACTAGATTGTAGTAGTAAGTGGCTAAGCACTAAGCTAGCTAATTTTGACACTAGCAGGTTTACGAGTCCTACCTACAGATAATGTAGAGCTGATTGGTAGAGTTAGTATTTTCACTATTGGCAGTACTGACTATTTAGCTGAGTATAGAGCTAGTTAATAGAACTAGTATTTTTGTTGTCGATAGAGCTAGCTATTTGATTAGTATTTTCACTATCAGTGAAGTTGGCTATTTGGCTAGCTATTTAGCTAGATGTAGAGGTAGTTAGTAGAGCTAGTATTTTTGATATCTATAGAGCTGGCTATTTAGTTAGTATTTTTACTATCAGTAAAGCTATCTATTTGGTTAGCTATTTAGCTAGATATAGAGCTGGTCTATAGAGTTGATATTTTTGCTGTTAACAGAGCTAGCTACAACTGAAATTACTAACCAAAATGGTAGATAATATTCTAATACTTATATAATAGATTGAAGGATAGTATTACAGGGGTATATTACCTAGTATAATTTATATGTACTTGATAGAAATACTGAATAGAAATTGTTCTGAGAAATACTCTTATACTATGATTTGAATACATTTGCCAAGTCTTAATACAATACTAATATGGAAAACCCACTAACTTGTACAGATAATAACTCTATAACTTGGAAGTAAATAGATAATTTTTTTGTAATATTCAGCAAGACTATATATATATCTTGTATTTGAATAAGATAGCTAAAATAATTGATATGTAATTATGGTTATTGGCCAGGGTTAAAACCTATAACCAAAATTGAGCCAAGTGTATAACATATCAACACCTGTGAAATCACTATTTAGACCCTAACCTTCCACTATATAGAGTGTCTACATTATCTAATATAGTGACTATGGGATATCACTGAATATGGAGCTATCTGGCATATCTGACATAGTAACTACTAGATATTACTATACAATGAGCTATGAAAACATACTGACATAGTAATTTTGAGATATCACTGAATTCAGGGGTGTCTATATTAGGTAACATAACTACTACTAGATGTTATTGAACCTAAAACTATATGAATTAGCTAATATTGTGACTACTAGATATTACTAGATTAGGGATTATATTGACCATTAGATATTACTGTATATAATGACCACTAGATGTGACTAAAGTAGCTAACATAGCAAGAATTAAATATAACTAAATTAGCTGATATAGCAACTATGATATATTATTGAATATGGAGGTCACAAAGTTTAGAAACTAGGAATTGAAAGTACTATATAGATAGGTTATGATAGTATATATAAGTGGTATAGTCGGTAATGCTAGTATTAGTGATACTATTATTAATGATACTAGTATTGGTAATACTAGGGTCGATAATACATACTAGTGTTGGTGATGTTAGTATTAGTGATAGTAGTATTAGTAATATTAGTATCGGTAATACTAGTATTAGTGATGCTAGTATTAGTAATTCTAGTGTTAGTAATACTAGTGTTGAGAATTCTAGTATTAGTAATATATAGTAGTATCAGTGATACTAGTATCAGTAATAGTAGTATTAGTGATACTAATATTAATAATACTAGTATTGGTAATACTAGTATTGGTAATATACTAGCAGTAGTATATAAGAGTGGTAGGTAATATACTAGTAGACAATAATGTACTAGTAATAAGAATAGCTAACTGGTAGTGATAGTTTAGTAGTTAGTAATATACTAATATTGCTATAGGTTGAGGATACAAATCACTAAAATTTAAAATATATGCGAGGTTGCAAGAGTCAACCAGTGATGCGGTTGGATAGTAGAAATTACCATCACCTAAAATTTGTATGTAATTATCTAAGGGTAGTGAGTCCTTAGGTTAAAAATAATAGTTAGGTAATTTATTACTAATAACCAAAATAGGGACTTATAACTTCCTATAAAGCAGCTAAATAAGTATGGAAGTATGTATGCTATAATTTAGAACAATAGAGCATTCACCATTGGATTGAATATATTCCCTACTATATTTAAGAGGTTATTAGACTTAAAGGTAGAAATGAATATTCTGAAAGACACTCTTCTGAGAAAAGAGATAAAGAGCATAGGATTGCAATCTACTATAAGTATTAGCTCTATATATAGGAAACAAACAAAATTTATTAGAATACTTCATCACTTTTTCAATATACTATGGTTAGATTGTTAGTTAAGTATATTATATATCTTAAGTTTCTTATTAGTATTCAAGAAGTTATTGATTTGGAGGATGTTAATAGTGATAAATAAAGGCATATACTAGAGACTAAGCAAATTATCAATATTAATCCAATTAATATCATGATCTCAACTAATTCTAAAGGCTAGAAAAAGAAGGCCCTTAAAGACAGTATTTAGAAATATGGTAGGAAACCAGGACCTTAAAGATCCAAGATGCACTTCACATCACTATTACCACTTGGTGTGAGTTGGGAAGGAGTGAAGTGGAATAGTTGTGTGAGGTAGCTGAAAGGCAAGGGTATTAAGTAGATACTATAGCTGTCATAGATTAGTATACATATGCTAAGTATCTATGTATATATGTACTTATATATATTAAGTATATTTATATATAAGTATAATCACATATGTCAAGTATATATGTATATATATATATATATATAGGTTTTATGAAGAAGAAAGGAGAAATGACTTTTGTTCTGCACCTCCATATATACACTGATATTATAGCTTACTATTAATAGTTAAATGCTCTAGTTGAATATGAGTATTAATACTCTCATTAAACCTAGCCAAAACTGGATAAAAAATTTGCCATTTATATTATAGACTCATTATATAACTACTTATATTTCTACTAGCTACCTGCTTTTTATACTTATCTTTGGTCAAAAATGTATTCTACTAATTGAATTCATAGCTATATTATAGGCGATAATACATTAGAATCATATTAGAATAAAGAAACAACTATTAGCTACTTGTACTAAATAGCTAGAAAAAAGGAAAGAGAACTTAGATATTACTATAGAAAGAATAGCTATAAATCGATAGGCTAATAAAGAATTTTTTGATCATAATTAATAGTAGAAAAAGGAAGAACTAGATATTAGACACTAAGTTTTCTCATATAATTTGATACTAATAAAGCAGTGGTCTAAGAAGTTAGACAATCCATAGTTGTTTATATTAAATTAGGGAATTGTTGAATAATCGGGATACTTATATATTGGAAGAACTAGATAGTACCTAAATAAAGCTGCCTTACTTAGAAAAAAGGTTATAGAAGTTCTACTTATATACTAGCGTAGATTATAAAGAATATAGGCTACTATAGGAAGAAGTAAATAGTAGAGATAAAATGCAAGAATGAATTATACCTATAGATAGCTTCCATTATATTCTTTTTGGCTATACATAGATAACTTAGGGGGAAAAACCTTTATTAGCCATAGCTTTATTTGATATAAAAGATAGGGTATCAGCTACTATATTCTAGTATAATTAGAATACTAGAAGGACCTACTACTACTACTACTATTACTACTATTATTACTACTATTGTTACTACTACTACTACTACTACTATTACTACTACTACTACTATTACTACTACTATTACTACTACTACTACTACTACTACTACTACTACTACTACTACTACTACTACTATAACTACTACTACTACTATTACTACTACTACTACTACTACTAAGTATTAATTCACTCTCTATATATCAGTATAGTACTAATGGCAGGATTATTAAAAGCATTATAATTAGACTTAGGAATAAGGAAAGTGGAAGCAATACTCTCCACAATAATACTGACTTATTCAGTATCACTACCTTAGATGATATAAGAGATGCAATCTGTAATATAATGAGTATAGACTTTGGCAAAAAGGACTTTAGATAGAAACCTTGACTGAGTAGAACTTAGGAAAAAATTTATAGATCATATAGCTAACAAGAACTATATTATAAAACAATTCCCTGGAATTCTATCTTCGATTCTAAGTGCTAAAAACTAATAGAAATTTCTTAAAGGCATTGGTCGGATAATTCAGGAAGCTAAAAAAAGAGTCAAAGTACTAGCTGATACTCAAGTATAAATTACTGAGTAGGCTATGGATAGTGAGTTAGTATCTTGGGGAGTGATAAGAGAGTAAGCCAAGAATAAGATTCAGTATAATAAGCTTGAATAATTAAGGAAGATCTATAAGTCCACTATTGTAAAACAGAAAAACAATAATATTACAATTAGGAAGTATTGAGACATTAGTTGAATAAAGAATTTTAGGGAAGTATACCTACTTTAGTATTTTATTAAATTTATTATAATGTATATATAGGTTTCTGTAATACTTTCCTTTAACAAAGGCCTTGACTTACTAATAAACATTCTCCTATGCCTCTAAGTAGAGATCTAAGTACATCTTGATACCACTAGGACAAATAAGAAGCAATAGGTAATAGTAGTCAATATCAAATGGATACTCGAACAGAATGATCTCCTATCAGATTAGTAAAAATTATTGTTTATGTTGTATGCATGCTATATATATAAGGCTTTTTTATAAAACTATATACTATAATCTTTATTGCTCCTTATATTCACTTCTACTTATATCCGGCATTAGCAACGATGCATCTCGAGTGCGGTAGATGATATTCAACCAGACATATCTCTCCCCCTTCTGGACATCTAACCCACCTATCC
>WHUY01000161.1:0-53577 GCA_015179035.1 Tirmania nivea
TATTCGAGATAGAGCCTTTGAATTTGAATACTATTGAGCTGAAATCACAAACTTTATGAGAGGTCTACAAGTATAGACAACTCTTTTAGTCCAATTATAAGAAGCTCATAAGATAGCTCAAGAAGCTAACTAAGTAGTTTTTGAGGGCATAAAAGCTATATATAAAGACCTTAAGCTACTACAATAGTATATAACTGAGGAGGTAGCTACCCTCATAGACCAAACTAAGGGACAATAGGATATAGTTCAATAATTGACTATATCTATTAGTAAGGTATTGGAAAAGTAGTGAAAAGTACTAACCAATAAACTTATATAGGACATAGAGGCTATCATTGATACAGTAAAGACTAAGTTTGATACCATTAAAACAAATATAGGTAAAGTAAGTGATTGGATATAGAAAGTGATTAAATAAGAATAAGATGATAATATTTAGAGTTATAAAACAAATAAGAAGTTAGTGAAAGCCCTCTTCTATATTATTCAAACTTATAAGAGGAAACTTAAAAATCTCTAAAAGTAGCCAATCAATTGACTAAACCCCACTAAACATATTTAATTAATCCATATTAATAGTCTCATCTATAATGTCTACTCTAGTCTCATAGATAGTCTTATATCTCCACTACTATATCCATGACTACTATCTCCTCCTTTCCTAACTAAGAAGATAAAGGTTCTTATTGAAAAGAAAGAATACTAAAACCTCCTATTACCTCTGAAGTTTAATAGAACTTTAAGCAAGTTGAAGAAATTCTTGATAAATATAGACTACACATTTAAATAAATACTACTAATATATTCTATCTATAATGAAAAGATTCTATTTATAGTAGATTTATTAACATGTAGAGTAAGTACCTGGTACCATACCAACTAGTATAAGCAAATACTAGATACTAATTCTAAATAGATTGAATAGGACAAATTTAATATCTTCAAGTAAAAATTTATTAATATCTACCAGAACTAGCATAAGCAATATGATATGAAGGTATCCCTTTAGAAAAAGTATTAGAAGAAAGGTGAAACTATAAAAAACTTTATTGCTCAAGTCAAAGTTTATTAGTTGGTAGTGAAACTACTATAAGAATAGCTCTAGAAGTACTTAGTTAGAGTTATTCAACCAAAAACTAAAGCCTATATAGTTTGAGTTAGTATTAATAAGGATATTCTTGATAAGGTATCTGTTATCACAGAAATATGCCTCTAAGCTATCCCTAATATAGGGTCTTAAGTTAAATATGAAAAAGTAAGAGAGACATCATGATATATATAGAGTCAGTTCCATCAAAAAGAATAGGCTATTAGTATGAAAAAAGAGATATCTCCTGCTTTTAAGACTAATAAAAAGAAGTCTGAGATTCTCAAAGACTAAATGTTAAAGCCAAAGGAGAAGGCAAAAACTAAGCCTAAAGCTAAGTCCAAACCTAAATATAATACTTCCTCTAAGAAGAAGAAAGAGCTTAGCTAAGATATAGTTACCTATACTATATGACAGGCTTAAAAGAAAGATATATAGTATATCAAGTATAGTAATAAGGTATATATAATAGGTAACTATATGGTTAGATAGAAAGTATTGATAGAGTCTAAGTGAAAGAGCAAGTCTAAGGAAGAAGTAAAGAGGATAATAATAGTAGTAGCTCTAGTTAAGTTATTCGAAATCTCTTTTGATAAGATTATTAGTGATAATAAATTAGATTATAAGGAAAATTCAGACTATTAAAGATATGGGATATCTAGTATATCGGATTATATAGTCTCGTAACATTAGTTTTCTCTTTATATTATTAAGAAGGGTATCTCTATTAACAGTTAGAAGGAGGAAGATGTTAGGGAACCTATGGATATTGAACCTACTTTTATTAGTTCTATTTCTCGTAATTTGTTTTTTTCTACTTTCTTTTCTTTACAAAACTTAAAAACAAGGACAAAAAAAAAAGCTAATAATAAGGTAGCTTCTTTTGTTAGTAAATTCCAAAAAAAACTACAAAAGGTAATAGTATCAGATATTTTATGAGATGGAATTAAGGATCTCTCTTCTATAAGAAAATTGGGTATAAAGATATTAAAATTAGATAGGTTGAAGTTTCTTATTTCTATTAAGTTATTTTGAATATATAAAGGAATAAAAAGGGAACTTTCTATTAATGTTTTAGTTGATACTAATATAGAAGCTACGATTTTCGATTCTGATTTTATTAAGTATATAATATTACCTTAAATTAAGAGTAAGAAAAGACTAATATTAGAAAGTACCGACAGCTCAATTTTCATAAGGTCTAGTATAATATAAGTTTGAAACCCATAAATGGAAGTCTCTGATATAAGATTATAGTAAAACAAAATACTTAACCTAGTAATTAAGGTTATATAACTTGAACCAAGTCTTCCACTCATTTTAAGGATAGATTGAATTAATGCTAATTATGATAAGCTCCAAATTATTACTCTTTATGGGCTCGAGCTTAAAAGAGTATTAGAAATTGAGAAGGTTATAGATTTTACTAACTTTGATAAAGTACTTGCAGAGACTCAATATATTATATTCATTGAGATAAAGGAATAGGATTATCAGAAGTTCACTAATAAGGATATTTGTAAGGTTATAAAAATAACTACAACTAAGAACCTTAAAGAACTTACTAATTAATTACCATCTCAGTATAAAGATTTTATAAAAATCTTTAGAAAGGAGATATAATCTATCTTTTCTACTCATAGACCATAAGACATAACAATTGAGTTAGAAGAAGGAAAAAGCCCACTGTCAAGAAAGTTATACTCTCTCTTTCTTGATAAACTACAGCTTCTTAAAGAATACCTTAATGAGCTACTCTACACTAGAAATTTCAGACCGAGTAAAAGTAGTACTAGTATTTCTATTTTCTTTATTAAACAACTTAATAGTAAGCTTAGGATAGCCATTGACTATAGAGAGCTTAATGCTATTATAAAAAAAGATAAGTATCCTCTACTACTCATAACTACTCTTATAGAATAAGTTGTTACTTTACAGGTTTTTTTCAAACTTGACTTAAAACTTAGGTTTAACTTGCTAATAATAGTAACTAGAAATGAGTGGAAAACAGTATTTAAGACTAGATATGGCTTATATAATTATACAGTTATAGCTTTTAGACTAACTAATACTTTATCGGTTTTTTAATAATATATTACCAAAATTTTATTTAAGAGAATTAATTAAGGGATTATTATATATATTAATAATATCCTTATATATACTTATACTGAGTAAGAGTATATTGAGCTCCTCTATTAGGTACTATAAAAACTAACAAAGAAGAACTTTTATGTTAATATTGATTAGTGTATCTTCCATATCCTCGAGGTAAAATTTATAGGATTTAAGATTAGTACTAAAGAAATACAAATAGGTCAGAAAAAAGTTAAGAATATTCTTGTATGGCAAGGCTCTTAGAATATTAAAGAAGTGCAGAAGTTTATTGGTTTTGTTAATTTCTATTACTAGTTTATTAAAGGTTTTAATAGTTTGACTCTCCTAATTTAAATATTAATACATAATAAAGTTCCCTAAAATTAAACACAGCAGTCTTAAAAGGCCTTTAATAAACTGAAATATAAGTTCAGTACAGCCCTAATACTATACTATTATTACCTTGAATAACTAAAAATGATCGAGACAGATGTATCTAATCTAGAAAAGGCAAGTATTCTATCTCAGAAGTAACTAGATAGTCATTAGTACCCTATCACTTACTACTAAAAGTATTTGATTCTTATAGAGTTCAACTACAATGTACATAATAAGAAAATAATTGTAATCATTAACTGCTTTTAAGAATAGAGATACTTTTTAATAGGTACCTCAGAAGAAATAATTGTCTATATGGCTCACAAGAACCTTAAATACTTTAATTTTATAAAGTTATTCAATCAAAGATAAGCTAAATAGGTAGAAATATTAAGCCAGTTCAATTTTAGGATCATTTACTACCTAAGTAATAAAAATGGTAAGGCTGATATGTTTTCCTCTCAGGTTAATCCTAACTTTAAAGAAAAGAGGGAAAAGTAGGACTATACACTTTAGATATTCAAACCTAGTTAATTCCAACTAGGTTCAAGTAAGGAAGTACTAGTAACGTATTGAATTATAGTAGTAAAGGCCTCATAAATGAAAGAATTAATATAGTTGAAGAAAATCCTAGAGGCTGGCCTCATAGATAAAAAGTAGTTAGAGATTCGGAATATATTGAAGTTTGGCAAAGAGTATTGTAGTCTTAAATACTATGGTTTAGAATATAATATAATAACCTATGAAAGACATTTATATATTCCTAACAATAACTCTCTTAAGCTAAAGATAATATTTTAGAGCCATGATACTAAAGTTGTAGTATACTTCGGACATAATAAAACCCTCAAACTAATGAAATAAACCTACTACTAGCTAAATATAGAAGATTGGGTATATAATTATATCTGTATATATAACAGTTACTAGTTCAATAAAATAGTATAATACAAGAAATATGGTAGGCTCATACCTCTTCTAATCTTTTATAAGCTATAGGAATATATTTTAATAGATTTTATTACTAATTTACCTCCAGTTAAAGGGTATTATTAGTAAAAAAAAACCTATATTATAATACCTAGTAGTATATTATAATATAGTTACTCCTTTATATGTACTATATATGTTTTCAAGTTCCTAGCGCCTTTAATCTCCTTCTATACAATACTATCATATTATTCTATTAACGCTCTATTATATGTATTATACTCAATCTTTTCTTTTGCTATTTTCTACTATAGTTCCTATATTCTTCTATAATCTCTAGTATAAGCTCTTATTAATAATATTATCTTCATTATTTTTCTCCACTCTTTTTATATTCTGTCTTATCTGATTTATTCAACCTAATATATTTAATTATCACTTATCATGCTATTTACTCTAACTTTTTGGATCCTATGTATTATTTATTTGATTCCATATATAGTAATTAACCCTATTATTTACTATTCAAATTCGATTTGGTTCTACTTATATCAAATTCACCACTCCCTTAACTACCCAAAGCTAGACAATAGTCTTCTCATCTCTACTCAAATATAATTATATACTAGATATTCCCTCTGAACTATGTAGTATCTTATTTTCGAACTAATCTAATAGCATTAAATATGCTAACCTGTATAATTCCTAATTACTCCTCTGTAGTGTAAATAATACATTCAAAAAAGCTACTACATGCTCTTGATAAGATCTTAAGTGTCTACTAATTAATATAGAATGTAACTTTATTAATGTTATTCATACCTATACTACATCCCTCCTTGGCTCCCCCTTTTACTAACTTCTCCTATCAATTGTACACAGATATTATAAGTTATAAATATTATTTTCATTGGTATCTTAGTCTAGTACAAGTATTTTGAGTATATTATATACTTTTATAATCGCATATAATAGTATCCTTTGTATATCCAATTTAGAGTCCTAGGTAGTATAATATATATTATGCTCCTAAAAATCTTACAACTAGTCCTCTATTTTCAGTATTATATATTCTGTCACTATATATAATATATTATATATCTACTTAATAGATTATTTATCCTATAACATCATATATATCCTAATGTCTTTTGCCACATATAGGTATTCTTACTTTTATTTCGGATGTAAAATATCCTTTACTCTTTCCACAATAGCTAGTACCTTAGCTAACCATACAGATATCTCCAACTCTTTTACTGCAAAGCTATGGCCCCAGCTATAGCCCTTTAGTATTTGTGGGATACTGTTCATATAATTGCTCCATCGATATATATCCTTTAAGTTTTTATATGAAGTCTTACAAATTTCCATAGAGTATTGTAGCAAACTACTATAGGAAAAGATTTAGTCAGTCTAGTATATTATTAATTAAATCTTTAGAAAGTTGAAATATAAATCCTCTACCAAAGCCTGGTTTACTAAGTATGCCTACTCTTCTCTATTTTCTGCAGTAGCTTGAGTCTTTTGAGCTACTATATATCTATTTAAATTCGTTTCAATATTGCGAGCATTATTCTATACTATCAGTTCTTTAAAGACTATATTAGTCTTAGTTTTAGAAGCTTTACTAGCCCGATACCTTAAAAAAATATTCTTTATCTTAAGGAACTTTTATAAATATTTTTATATATTCTCTATTGTGCTCTCAGTATAGCTACGATATTTAAAGAGAAGTACAAAATCTATTAGGTATTGTATACAAGTGATGGCTTTTTTAAATTTCTATTCTTAACTAGTGATCGGACTTGGCATATCTGTTTTATAGTATAAAGTAGTAGTAAAGACTCCTAAAATCATTATTAAAAGTCCTCATATTACCTTGCCAGAGAGCTGACTTAGAAGTTAATATAATTTACAAGGTATATAATTGCTAAAGTAGAGAGAAAGTGAGCTTCAGATATTATTAAATATATAAAGTCTATCATGGGTTTTAAGAAACCCTATAATTTAATTCATTAAATACTGAAAGTTTCCTAATAGTATTATATAAAAAAAATTAGCTCCAATTAAATCTTAAGGAACTATATCTCTTAGGCTCTAGAGAGCATTTTTAATAAACTTCACTCTAGTACTATATAGATGAATAGTGTCCGATTTACTAATTTATACTATATATTTTTTTGTATTTCAGGTCAAGTACCTCTGAAGGTCACCTAATTTCATTTAAGGAGATTTATATATTAGATATTATGTGGAATAGATTCTATGTATTATTGAATTTTTTATATGGTCTGTAAGCTAGCCAGCTATCTGAAAATAGCACCTTCTTATTACTTTATCACAATATTTAATATTATACCCATCTTATACAATATCTAATAATAGATATAAAATAAATATAAGCAGGTTGTGTATAACCTGAATACCCTCTTGCTCATATTGATCCTCTAACTATCTAAGATTTCTTTTGATATACTTTGGAACATTCGATAATAAGGCTATTAGTACCCAAGTATGAAAAGTTGGTTAATTCCTAATACTTGACTTAATATTGCCAATACTTATATATAAAGTCTATACTTTGCTATCACTAGAAAAATTTATTAAATGTATAGTATTGGATATAAAAAGTACAGGAACCAATGTAGCTCTAATAGAGAGAGTTATTTATGCTTATATATTAACTCAAATAATGCTCTCGTATGTTAGAGGTAAGGTTATCTATACCTGTATATCCTACCACTAGTTTGGGTAATTAGTCTGAGTTTTGTCTTTATTTTTAATAATCTATAGAGTTTTTATAAGTTCCTGATAATCATTTTGACCTATTTAGGGTAAAGCCTAGCTAAATAAGGCTAAAGTCTGAGTTTTGTTATATTTTTTTATAAATCTAGCTGGCTTTTTATTACTAAAACTTAGGCTATAGTAAACACTACCTACCACTATGAAGTAGTATTCATCTTTGTATATACTCTCTTTTGATAATAGTCAAACTACCTTATAGGTTCTTAACATATATTTAATGTAAAGGATTTGCGACATAGTAAATACTTTTATACTTCTAGAATATTCCAATACCAGAACTATATACCTTTGGCCAACCAAAAGTCTATAAATCTATTTTTCTATAATAGATCAATAATTATTTCATTAATCTTCTGAAATAAAGTATGAGTAGAGTGAAAAGAAAACTTTAGAGTCCTTCTTACATCCATTTTCTGACTAAAAAAATTATCTTTAAAGAACTCATCAATATAGGTTTTTAGTACTTGGCTTGAGTAGAAAAATCTAGCAAGTTTGAAATCTAGTATATATTGGAATAGTTAAAAGAAATTATATATTAGGTACCTCTTTTTTATAAATAGGTGCAATGTAATAACCTTACCTGCCTTATAGTCCATAAAAAACCTAATTCCATTTTCTATATACTTATCACTATCTAAATCTATATTCTAAATATCTAAATTATTAATCTCATTATCCTAATAATAAGTGATTTCTTTTTACTGTTGTAGCTACTGTTAGTTGTTGTTATTCTTATATAGTATAAAATAAACAAACTTCGAGAACAGCTACTACAACTTTTCTTCAAAATCCTTCTCTCTAGTCAATAGTATTATATGTATTATATTCTTTATATTATCTTCTTCATCATCACCTCTATTAATCTTCTCATATTTTCGTTTTGTAGGCTAGTACTAGCAGTTTAAATGTTTATTCTTTAAATGATTCATAAGCATACCTGCTAATTTGAAAGACTTATGATAAAACGGACATGCCCTAGTAGTTAGGTAAAAGCTATAAGATTGTTTAGGAGAATGAAGTATAAGGAATCGCAGTGGTTGGGTGAAAGCTGTAAGATTGTATGGGAGAATGAAATGTGAGGAATATAGAGAATATTAGAAGCTGGACTTCTCCAATAGATATACTTTGTTTATACTTTAAACTAACTAGACTAGTTTTGATAGGTAGTATCTAATATTATCTTAGTCTAGTTACTACAAATCTTAGTTAGCACAACATTATCTAGGGTTATATATTATAAGAGTAGTATAGCTCTTGTATTATCAGTTTATTATGTGCAATATTATTTTAGTCTCCTCAGTTATATATTTCGAGAGTTATATATTCTTGTATCACTAGTATATTATGACTAATATTACCTAGTCTTTAAGGATCTAGCCTTAGTTGTATAGTATAATCTTTCAAGATATTACTACTTAATTATTTTTCGTTCTAGTACTAGTCAATTAGTACTCAAGCTATTATATGATTTCAAATTAGGTAGGTCTAATGACTTGCTAAGACTTTCTGAAATATATGATGTTTGACTTTGGTCTACTTAATAATTCTTATATTTTTTGTATGCTTTGAGTTTATCTAATTTGATATTCAAGAAACTCCATAGCATTAAAAAAATACTTGTACTAGTAATATATATTTTACTAAAATATTTGTAATATTAAAAAATAATTATACTAAAACATTTGAGATATTATAAGTCTATTATAGGTCATATATAGCCTCAGAAGAGGTTAGGAGAACTAATGTGATATTAAAACATGATTGTACTAAAATGTTTAAAATATTTAATGATCCTACTTTACTTATATATAATTGACCCAAACTAACTAGCAATTAGATATTAGTACTTATAGAACCCATAAATAAGTATGGGTATACTTGTAGAAGTTGGTATATATATCTAGGTTTCTGCCCTTCTTCTTAACTAATATACTCATATAATACTCACTTCTTATATAATACTCTCTATTATTAACTATCAGTATTATATTTACTTAGTTCTTAAGTTAAGATATATTTCATAATAGAAATTAAACAAGTAATTTCTAAGTTTGGTATTACTACAATAGGCAATCACTTAGTAATGATTTATAATATACTATCCAAGGAGAATCAATTAACCTCTCGAGCTAAAATATAGCTAAGATAGAGTGATAATAATATCGAGGATTATAAGAAATAGAGTAAATACCTCAAGATATATACTATAATAAATAAAATTATAAGGAGGTATAGAATATTTAAAGTAGTTTAGGACGGTTTTAAAGTATTTGCTTTAAAACCGAAAAACGGACTGTCTGCATCTGGACGTACCCTATTAAGTATATAAAGAGAGGATAAGAAAAGTGACAAAGCTCAAGAATGGTTTTACTACCTTTTATTGGATAGCTTGAAGAAAGACTACAAGATAGAGACTAGAGATGATCTTACAGTGACATCTAAGTAGAAAGAAAATAACAGAGATGATTTGGAAGTAGCTTAGCCATATCTAATTATGATACTATCAGCTATAGTTTAGGTTATAATTATCAATTCAGATAAAGCAATGGATAAAAATAATAATTTAGATTATAGTTAGGCTACTGCTACTAAAAAATAGTTGGTTGGCTTCAAGAATATTATAATTATAGAAATTGTGAATACTATTAAGATACGGATACCTAATAGCAAATATATTTAGGTAATTTAGGATGTAGTATCAAAACTATTAAGAGATAGGGGTAAACTAGAGAATATAGAATTTATTATATCAGACAAGGATTTAGTAAATTTTCTCAAGATAGCTAAAGGAATATATAAGCTAACTATACTAGAAGTAGAGGTAAGTAAGGATGAGGGACTTAAAGACCAAACTCTCTACCACAATAATCAAGATTATTTTTCTATAGAGAAATTTGATTTATCTGATACTACATATGACTCTGTAGTATCCGATTTAGAGAAAGAGTTGTACTTGATGAAATTTGGGAAATATAAGAGGAAAGTATAGCTCAGAAGTAATCATAGTTGGAAACATGAGAGGGCAAAAATATGTAAGAGGATAGCAAGGCTAAGGAAATACAAGAAAGAGCTAAAATAACACCACCAAGTATTTAAGGGACAAAATAGAAATAAACTTTTGAATTTAGAAAATGAGAGAGAGTGGAGTTAAGTCCAATAGCTAAATGTACAGAATGAAAAGGGGTATATGAGGGCACAAGCTACTGCTAAGGTAGCAGGCAAATATAATCATAAGTATGATGATGAGAAAGTAGCAGAAGCTGTAGTAATTGCTATCTTTGGTAAGTTGGAAGTTAGTAATTTCAATAATTTTAACTTAAATTAGATAGACATAATATGTTTCATAAATATTAGAGATTGGGAGAGAGATATTGGCAGAAAGTATAGTTAGAATAATATTTTGGATTAGTTTTATTTTTTTTTTTTACCTTATATAAATTAATTTATTCATAACATCCGATCATCTATATAACAATAACTAATCTAGTAGTTTTACATAATTGATATTGTATAGGGAAAAGACTTATAGATGGGATCCAAGCTTAACATAAATAAAAGGAAGATCATTGGCTCTCTAGGGTATTAAATCTTTCAAATCTATTTAATTATCTATTTACAATATCTTATTTGAACTAAGCTAGAAGGGTTACTTCATTACTAGTACCTTCTAAGCTAAAGTAAACAATAAAAGCCACTCTTTTAAGAGCATCTTTAAGTATTAGCATGCTAGCAGAGATAGCAATAGGATGTGAAATATACGATAGTATCCAAAAATAAAAATAAAAAGAGTTAAAACTATATAAACTCCTGAAAAGCAAAAATATCTAAATACAAAAGCAATTGGAGGGAAGTTTTATATATATTATTACTAGTTAGAACTTACTATAGTAAAAAGAAAAATAAAAGGAAGGATATTGTATTAATACCCTTTGATAGTGAATGTGAGAATATAGGCAATAGGACACCAGATGATAAAGTATTAGAATTGGACTAGATAGTAGTAAAGTAGCTACTTAGTAATAGCAAGAAAAGTTAATTATTTACAGCCATACTAAGTGAGCTTCAGTTACTATATTTTATTACTTAAGCCTAGATTACTAACTACACTTTCTTCAGGCTTCTATTTTTGAGTTTATTAGATATTATAATTTTGATTTATAAGTTGTAGAAGACAGATCAAGATAAGGAAAAGTCATATTTGAGGAGAACTAAGGAGTACAAGATATTGGTAAAAAATTCTATGACCTTATAATATCTGATAGTTAATAAAACATAGCTCAAAAATATATATTCCCAAATCAAATCTTATATTATATATAAGTATAAGTAACAAATTATAAAGTTATATAAGTTAGATTATTAAATGAAAGAGGAGGTAGAAAAGAAGGTAAATTAGTTATTGTAAAAAGATAGATTTGTGTGTTGAGAGGAGTAATAAGAGGTATATATGTACTACAAGTAAAAAAATGAATATTGACTGGAAGCCTATAGATATGTAGCCATCGATTTCGAGCTTCAAAAATTATGATAGCTCTATATGAATTGTTTTTTCAGTTATAGAAGATAAGAAACAACTGGGATCCTATATTTTTTGATAAAATCAACTCAGTATTCATCTGCTTAGTAGTATTAGCTTTACAATATTACCTCAAGAAGTAGAAAACTGGTAAATGTACAAAGGTGGTCATCAACTATAAGTATGAAATGGCTACAGGTGAGTAGATAATCAGACTTAACTAAGGAGATTGCTAATGAAGTATAGCTTCATACTACAAACTTCAGAATACTTAGGCTCTGTATAATAAAAAGGTAAGAAAACTTATTCTAAGGAATATTAAAGTAAATTTGAGGACGAAAATAGGTGAATTCAATAAGAAAGTAGAATTAAAGTCAAGTGAGTCTCATGTAATAATAGAAAATGAGTTATACTTGAATAAGCTTCAATAGGAGTTATAAATGACAATAGAGACATAGTAGTTCCCAGTAGCAGATATTATATATTACATAAGTATAAAATAGGAAATGTCTAATTCATAAGTAACTATTTCCATAGTGATTATAGGCTTAGCAGAAAAGTAATAATTGAGTACTACTAGAGAGGAAAATAGTAAGACTGAGGTAGAACAAGATAGTTCTGAATCGAGTAAATTAAGAGAAAGGTTGCAACTATTATAGGAATAGATATATCGGATATAGTATGTCTGTAGAGAAGTAGAGAAAAGAAATATATAGGTATAGACTATTGAGTTTCTTGTATTATATATATTAGATGTCATATATTTTTTGGTTCTAGGAAGAGAATATATTGTATATCATATATTTTTATGACTTGCTAAATATAGCTATTTTAATTATATTTTTTGGATATCGATGAATATGAGAGGCAGGAAGGAATAGAGATAAGAAATATCTAATAAAGGAAGATGGAAGAATGGTTTTTAAGAAGTAATTATAATAAAAATAACTGAATCAAGATGATAAAATAAACCTAAGTATCATCTAAATAAGAAAATATCAATATAGGCATCAGGAACTATAATAAATATGCAACAGAAAGTAATAAGAGATAGTATTAGAAATTAAATAGATATAGAATAGACATTAGGATAGAAGATATTAGATTGGGTATAATCAAAGGCAGCTAGTTAACTTTAAGGTGAATTTAGAATAGGAACTGAGAAGGATATATATTGGAGTCATGCAGGCCACAGTATAGATATTATTAGTATAAGAATAGCAGTAATAGTATTACAAGTAAGAGGCTAGGAGATAATATACTATAAGAGTATATAACTAGATAGCAGAATGTTCAGTATTTGAAGTGGGTGGATAGTATGTTCAGAATGGGAGGGGATACGTCCAGTAGAATATTGTATACCAAGCTCGAGAAATGTTATTGTTATTATAGGATATAAGTAAAAGAAAATATAAGGAGCAATGAACATTATAGTGTATAGTTTTATAAAAAAGCATTATATACATAGTATGTATATAATACAAATAATAATTTTTACTAATGATAATTAAATATAGGTTATTGTTAATAGGTTTAATAAGATAGTATACTTTATTTTTTTGAAAAACTGAAAAGATAAGGAGTTAGATGGAATATTTGTCAAGAAGGTGTAGAGATTATATGAGTTGCTAAAGAGAGTCATTTTGGATAGGAACTTAGTATTTATAAGTTTGTTTTAGATAGAAGTTATGTAGTTGCCAAAAGTTAAGTTAGATAAGGCCTCGATATATCATTCCTAGATGGATAATCAAACTAAATAAGTTAACCAAATCCTAAAGTATTATCTATAGATGTATTACTATTGAAATCGGGATGACTGAGTTGAGTTACTTCTATTTGCTGAGTTCTATTATAATAACACTATCTACTCTAGTACTAAACTTACTCTCTTCTATGCAGCATATAGTTAATACTTAGAAAAAAACTTCTAAATATCATAGGGTGATATTTAGTCCTACCATAGGTCCTTGAGCTGTTATAGAATAACTTTAGATATCCATATGGACTCTAGATACACGTATAGCAGTATAGTATAAGTATTTTTAATACTTGTTTATAAGAGATAAGTATATGAAACGGGTATGAACCTCAGAGTAGTTTATAATCATCATAGATAATTAAGACCCTTATGACACATCCATAGACCCTTGAGGGAGATAAAGTTTAAGTTTTATAAGTATCTGATTAATGGTTCAATAGTTATACCTAGATCAATATGCTGACTATATATATATATACTAGCTATACTAGCTATTATCCTAAAGTCTTAGCATTACTTTAAACTGAAGTTATTACCCTAAACTTTATAAAAATAACTCAGTAAAAATAAATAAAATCATGAAGCCATGAGGGCGTACTTTAGATCAAAGTGTATCCAGTGATATTATAAAGGAGTATACTCTAAGCTAAGGCTAAAGATATAGTTGAAATATAAAGTTCTCCGAATTTAATATTTTAAAGTTATATCTAGGCCTATTCATCGCCTTGATTCCATTTCCGCAATCCATTTTATGATTGGAGCAATACCCATAGACCTATATGACCTTTAGTAAGGTTAATTCAAATCTACAAGGAAGTTTATCTATTACTAATAACAACTCCATGAATAATATAGGTATTGAGATGAATTAAGATTCCATAATCTTCTACATATAGACGTCTATCCAATAATAATCTATTTGTAACCTACAAGTTATTATTAATAGAGTTATGAGCAATTGAAAATTATTTTCAATAGATACTAGACACTATTAAGAAAATACTGCCAGAAGCTCAAATAGATAACTCTATAATACTACTAAGTAACAACTCGATAGTATTAGGAATTAGCATTATATTGGAAGTAGAAATTAGTTATCTCGGCTAAGTATTCTTTAATGGAATAAGCCGGCTTAAGTGAAGTATATGAAATATACAGGTATAGAAATCTTCTCTATGTTTGGACTAGTAATCTATGATAACGAGTACAGATTATGACTGTATTAATAAAAGTATAGATAGTATAACATTTAGGAAGAAATTCCGAAGAAGTGATTGGTAGGTGCATATTCCCCAAAATATTTTATTAAAAAATATCTACTATCACTATATATTATAAATAATAAGAGTAGTTTCCAGTTGAATTTAATTCTACCATCAAGAGTATTCAAAAATAAGAGTACCTTACGTATACAAAGATTATAAAGTTCTAAATCTAGTGAAACTTTATATCCAATTGACATAAGATTTATTTTATGTTATGAAATAAGATCCATTGAGAGAGACTAAAACGAAACTAAACTTTACTGCTATAGGATTATATTTTGTATTCTAAAATAGATATCGTTGTTGTAGGATAAGTACAGCCGTCTTATTTTCTAGTTGCAAGAGTACTATGAGGGTTAATAGGGCCTCCATGATATTATTTTATAGAGAAGTAATTCTCATCTTATTTATCACTAGTATATTTGAATAAACTATATCTAATTCCTAGACACTAAGAGGGCCTCACTAGCTCTACCAATTTCTTATACTCCTAAATATCATATCCTATACTATTATACAATATCTATATAACCTTCTACAATTAGCAACTGATATAGAAGATGAATTTTAAGATATACCCATAGAAGATATCCTATCTCGAAGGATAGAATCTTCTAGGCAGCAACTCCAATACTCTTCAAATGAACTAACATCATACTCATAAGAGTTTTTGCCACGTCTATTATATCAATAGAAACTAACTCAGTAACCTACTTATAGAGCAGGTAGTAATACCTCCTCATAACAACCACAATATCTACCACCATGCCCTACCTAAACTACATATTCTACAATGAGTTAAGAATAATACAATCAATTACTAGCTTATATTATTCGAAATAGAGCTACTGAGTTTAACTATTAATAAGTTGAACTAGTAGACCTCACTAGGGGTCTATAAGTATAGACACGTCTATTAGTTGAATCTTAAGAGTCTCATAAAATAGTTTTTAATAGAGCAAAAGCTACATATAAGGACCTAAAATGACTATAGCAGTAAGTAATTAAGGAACTAGCTGCCCTTAAGGACCAAATAGAGGGATAACAGGATGCAGTTCAATAATTGACTATATCTATCAGTGAGGTATTAGAGAAGTAGTAAAAAGTACTAACTAACAAACTTATATAGGATATAAGAGCAATTATTGATGTAGCTAAAACTAAGTTCAATACTATTAAAGCTGACATAGATAAGGTGAGCAATTAGATGTAGAAAGTTATCAAATAGGAACAGAATGATTATATTCAAAGTTATGAAATAAATCGGGAGTCTGTAGAAATATTATCTTAATTAATCTAAACTCACAAATATAACCTTAAAGACTTATAAGAGTAGCTAATCGATCGACCAAACCCTACTAAATGTACTCGATCAATTAATGTAGATAGTTTTATCTATAATATCTACTCTAGTCTATTGGGTGGTCTCGTACCTTTACCACTACCACCTCCACTATCTTTTCTTCCTCTAGTAAAGAAGACTAAGTTTCTTTTTGAAAAGAAAAAACTCTGAAACTTCCTACTACCTCTGAAATTTGATGGAACTTCAAGTAAACTAAAGGAATTCTTGATAAAGGTAGACTACACCTTTGAATGTATACTACTAATATACTCTACTTATAATGAGAAAATCCTATTCATAGTGGACCTACTTATAGGAGGAGCTAGTACTTAGTATTATACTAACTAATATAAGCAAATACTAGATCCTAACTCTAGATAGGTTGAATAGGACATATTTAATATCTTCAAATAAGAATTTATTAATACTTATTAGAATCAGCATGAGTAGTAGAATATAAAGATCTCTCTAAAGAAGGAGTTCCAAAAGAAGGGTGCAACTATGAAAGACTTTATTACTCGAGTTAGGGTTTACTAATTAGTAATGAAACTACTATAAGAATATCTCTGGAAGCACCTGATTGAGGCTATCCAACTTAAGACTAGACCTCATATAGTCTAAGTTAGTACTTATAAGGATATTGTTAATAAGGTACCTACTAGTATAAAAATATTCTTCTAGACTATTACAAATGCTTAGTCTTATGTAGAATATAAAAAGATAAGGGAGGTACATGTACAGAGCCAGTTCCAACAAAAGGAACAGGGTGCCAATGTAAAAAAAGAAGCTTTCCCTACCCCCAAAACTACTAAGAAGAAGTTCAAGAATTTCAAAGACCTAATCTCTAAGCTAAAGTAGAAGGCGAAAACCAAGCCCAATACTAAATCCAAACCAAAATCTAATATTTCCTCTAAAAAGGAAATAGACCTTAGCTAAGATAGGATCATATATACTATGAGGCAGGCTCAGAAGAAGAATAGGCATTGTATCAAGTGTGGGGATAAAACTTATATGATAGGTGACTGTACAGTTAGATAAAAACCTTTAGTAGAGGTAAAGGGAAAGAGAAAAGCTAAGGAGGAAGTAAAGAAAGTAGCAACAGTGGCAACTATAGTAGAGCCACTTGAGATTTCTTTTGGTAAGATCATCAATGATGATAAGTTGGACTATGAGGAAAGTTCAGACTATTAGGAACGTGGGCTATTTAGTACGTTAGGTCAGATAGACTTACAGGATTAGTTTTCTCTGTGTGTTATTAAGAAGGGTATCTCTATTAGCAGTTGGAAGGAGAAACATATTGGGGAACCCATAGATATTAACTTCAATTTTATTAGTCCTATTTTTCATAATTTGTCTTCTTCTACTTTTTCTTCTTTATAAAATACAAAAAAAAGGACAAAAAGAAAGGCTGATAATAAAGTGGCTTCTCTTATTGTTGAACTCCAAAAAAAACCATGGAAGGTAGTGCTACTAGATATTTCATTGGATGAAATTAAGGATCTCTCTTTAGTAGGAAAATTAGGTATAAAGGTATTGAAATCATATAGACTGAAGTTTCTTATCTCTGTTAAGTTATCTGGGATATATAGAGGAATAAAAAAGGAACTTTCTATTAATACTTTAGTTGATACTGGCACAGAAGCTATGATTTTTGATTCTGATTTTATTGAACAGATAATGTTACCTTACATAAAGAGGGAGAAAAGACTGAAATTAGAGAGCACCAACAGCTCGATTTTTAAAAGGTCTGGTATAGTATAGGTCCAAAACCTACAGATAGAAGTCTCTAATGCAAGATCAAGGCGAAACAAAACCCTTGACCTAGTAACTGAGGTTGCATGTCTTGAATCAAGTCTTCCACTCATTTTAGGGATAAATTAGATCAAGGCCAATTGTGATAAGCTTTGAGTCACTACTCCTTATGGACTCGAGCTTAAGAGGGTATTGGAGATTGAGAAGGTTACTAATTTTACTGACTTTGAAGAAGTATGTATAAAGATTCAATATGTCGGACTTATTGACATAGGGGAATGGAATTATTAGAAGTTTATAAATAGGAACATTTGTAAGGTTATAAAAATAACTACGAGTAAAAACCTAGAGAAACTTACTAATTGATTGCTATCTTAATAGAGAGATTTTGCAAAAATCTTTGAAAAGGAGATATAATCTACTCTTCCCTCTCATAGTCCATAGAACATGACAATCGAGTTGGAAGAAGGAAAAGGTCTGCTATTAGGAAAGTTGTACCCCCTCTCCCCTGATGAACTAGAATATTTCAAAGAATACCTTAATAAGATGCTCTGAACTAGTAAGATTAAACTAAGCAAAAGCAATAGTGCTAATAATCTTATTTTTTTTACTATACAAGCTAATGGCAAGCTTAGGATAGTCGTTGACTATAGAGGACTTAATACTATTATATGGAAAGATAAGTATTCCCTACCACTTATGACTACTATTATAAAACAAGTTAGTACTTCATAGGTTTTCTTTAAACTCAACTTAAAACTTGAGTTTAACTTACTAAGAATAGTAGCTGAAGATAAGTGGAAGACAGTATTCAAGACCAGATATAGCTTGTACAAGTATACAGTTATACCCTTTAGGCTAACTAATACTATAACTGTCCTCTAATGACATATTAAGAACATTCTATCTGAAAGAATTGATCAAGAGATTATTATATATATTGATAATATCCTTATATATACTCAAACTGAGAAAGAACATATCAAGCTCATCTGTTGAGTACTATAAAAGCTAAGGGAGAATAACCTTTATATTAATATTTACGAGTATATCTTCTATGTCCCTTGAGTAGAATTCATGGGATTTAAGGTTAGCACTAAAAGGATACAAATAGGTCAAAAAAAAGTCTAGGACAGCCTCATATGGCAATCTCCTCAAAATATCAAAAAGGTATAGAAGTTTATTAGTTTTATTAATTTCTATTGCTGATTTATTAAAGACTTTAGTAGTTTAGCTCTCTCGATTCAAACACTTATGTATAATAGAGTTCCTTAGAATTGGATAGAGTAGTATCAAAAGGCCTTCAATAAACTAAAATATAGATTCACCATAGTTCCAATACTATGTCATTATCATCCCGAATGACTAAAGACGATTAAGACAAATACATCCAATCTAGTAAAGGCTAGTATCCTATCTCAGAAGGAACTAGATAGTCATTGGTATGCAGTCACTTACTACTTAAAGTATTTTATCCCAGTAGAGCTTAATTATAATATCAATAATATAGAAATGGTTATAATTGTTAATTGCTTTTAGGAATAGAGATATATTTTGATGGGTACCCCAGAGAAAATAATCGTATATATATATTATAAGAACCTTAAGTACTTTAATTCTACAAAGTTACTCAATCAAAGGTAAGCAAGATTAGTGGAAATACTAAGCCAATTAAATTTTAGGATTATCTACTACTCGGGTGACAAAAATGGTAAAACTGATGCGTTTCTCCATTAGGTTGATCTTTACCTCGAAGAAGAGCAGGAGAAGTAAGATCATATGATTCGGATATTCAAACTTGAACAATTCCAACTAGGTTTAGGTAAGAAGGTACTAGTAATATACCGAATTATGACAGTAAAGGCCTTATAGACTGAAGAATCAATATGGTTGAAGAAAATTCTAGAGGTTAGCTTCATGGATAAGAAGTAGTTAGGAATTTGAAATGCGTTAAGGTTTAGCAAGGAATATCCTAATCTTGAGTACTATGCTTTGGAAGATAATATGATAACCTATAAAAGATATTTGTATATTCTTAACAATAACTCTTTTAAGCTAAAAGTGGTATTCTAGAACTATAATACTAAAGTTGTAGGATACTTCAGATATAATAAGACTTTAGAACTAATGAAATGAAATTACTACTGGCTAAACATAGAAAATTAGGTATGTAACTACATCCATACATATAATGCTTACCAGTATAATAAGATAGCGCGATACAAGAAATAGAGTAAGCTCGTACCTCTTCCAATTCGCTATAGGCTATAGGAATATATTTCAATAGATTTCATTACTGATTTACCTCTAGTCAAAGGGTATAATTAGATCTGGGTTATTATCAATAGGTTTATTAAAATAGTTTATTTCATTCCTTTAAAGAACTAGAAGGCTAAGGAGTTAGCTAGGATATTTGTCGAGAAAGTATAGAAATAATATAGGTTACTAAAGAGGGTCGTTTCAGATAGAAATTCAGTATTCATAGGTTTATTTTAGATGGAAGTCATATGCTTATTAAGTGTTAAGTCACATAAGTCTTCAATTTATCACCCCCAAATAGATGGTCAAACTGAATAAGTCAACCAGATCCTGGAGTATTATCTATAGACATATTACTATTGGGATCAGAATATCTAGATTAAGCTACTTCTATTTGTCGAGTTCTATTATAATAGTACTATTTACTCTAGTACTAAATGTACTCCTTTCTATATAGCATATTATAATGGGGGTCCTATTGACTTTTATAGTGCTTTTGCAACTAGAAAATAGGATAGCTATACTTTTACTACTGCAATAATATTTATTCTATAATTCAGAATAAAAACCTATAGCAGAAAGTTCAATCTACTTTAATCTTTTCTGATAGATCTTATTTTGTAACACAAAATAAATCTTTTGTCAGTTGAAAATAAAGTAAACTAGACTTAGAACTTTATAGACTTCATGTACTTGAGGTGCTCTTGCTTTCAAATACTCTTTATAGTAGAATTAAATTCAACTAAGAACTACTCTTACTATTTATAATATGTAGTGATAGTAGATATTTCTTGATAAAATATTTTGGAGGATATGTACCTACTTGTCACTCTTCAGAATTTCTTCCTAACTATTATATTATCTACACCTTTATTAACTTAGTCACAATCTACACTCGTTGTTATAGGTTATTAGCCCAAATATAGAGAAGATTCCTATACCTATTTATTTTATATACTTCACTTAAGCCGACTTATTTCATTAAAGAATACTTAGCTGAAATAACTAATTTCTACTGCCAATATAATACCAATCCCTAATACTATTGAATAAATACCCAAAAGTATCATAGAGTCATCTTATTTGAGCTTGTAATAGTATTTCCTTAATAGTATTTAGTATCTATTGAAAATCATTTTCAACTGCTTATAACTCTATTAATAAAGACTTATAGGTTACAAATAGATTATCATTGGATAGGCGTCAATACGTAGAAGATTATAGAATCTTAATTCATCTCGATACCTATATTATTTATGGAGTTATTATCAGTAATAGATAAACTTCCTTATAGATTTAATTAACCTTACTAAAGATCTTATAACTCTATGGATATTACTTCGATCATAAAATGGATTGCGGAAATGGAATCAGGGCGATAAATAGGTCTAGATACAACTTCGAAATATTAAATTTAGAGAACTTTATATTTTAACTATATCTTTAGCCTTAGCTCAGGGCGTACTCCCTTATAATGTCACTGGAAGCACTTTGGTCTGAAGTATGCCCTTGTAGCTTCATTATTTTATTTATTTTTTACTAAGATATTTTTCTAAAATTCAGGATAATAACTTCAGTTTAGGGTAATACCAAGACTTCAGAGTAGCAGCTAGCATAGCTAGTATACATATATATAGTTAGTATATTGATCTAGACATAACTATTAAACTATTAATTAAATACTTATGAAAATTAAACCGTAGCTCCCTCAAGTATCTATAGACAAGCCATAAAGGTCTTAACTATCTATGATGATTATAAACCACTCCGAGGTTTATACTCGTTTTATATACTTATCTCTTATAGATAAGTATTAGAAACACTTACACTATATTACTATAAGTGTACCTAGAGTCCATATGGATATCTAGGATCGTTCTATAAGAGCTAAAGTACCTATGGTAGGGCTGGATATCACCCCATAATAGTGCCTCTACCCTTAAGGTTCTTATCTGTAAGAACCTAATTAATCATGTAAATAGAATTAGGATTAATACTAATAACTATAGATAAGGCTTGAGAATCAGGCCTCATATATAATAGCCAAAATACAACTACACATTTCTAATTATACCTCTAGGATAGAAAATAGTATAAGAAATATTTGTAAGAAACAAAAAATATATAAAAAATAATTTAAAAAACCTAAAACCTAATAGGAAAAAAAAAAAAAATCCTTACAAGATGACATTAGGGTCCTAAGGCTTACGAAGATTATCCAGATAGAATTTCCAAATGATTTCAGAGCCTCTATCCTTCAACTTCTTATATGGTTTCTATTTGTCATCATTAGGACTATAACCTTTCCAAGAAACTAAGTACATAACTCTTTCCTTCTGAAGCTCACTAGTCTAAACTTTTTTTATCTAGTACTCCGATTCTTCAATATTGATGGGAGAAGCTATTATTAAATATCTGCTAGCAATTATGTTAAGATGGTAGGATTCCAACAGACTGATATAGAAGATAGGATATATTTTACTTATGCTCGAAGGAAGTTCTAACTCATAAGTATAAGTACTAATGAGTCATTTGATTCTAAACTTCCCTTAAAGCTTGTAGTTAGGCTTCTTGATTGGACCCCTAGTCTTAATATTCTTAGTATTAACTATAACCCAGTCTCCTACCTTAATTATTAGTTCCTTCTCTGCTACTTTAAGATTATACTATTTTGATATATAGGCCTATACTACTTTCATATTCTCTCTCATTACCTCTTTTATTACCTCTAGGATTTCGATTGTCTTAGTTGCTTTAGGGTTATTAGATTCGGTTGAGACCTCGGTTAGGTTCTGAAAGTTATTCTTGGGATATTAGCCATATGCTATATAGAAAGGAGTATATTTGGTACTAGAGTAGACAATATTATTGTAATAGAACTCGGCAAACGGAAATAACTCAACCTAGTTATCCTAATTTCAATAGTAATACATTCATAAATAATGCTCTAGAATCTAGTTGACTTATTTTGTTTGACCATCTGTTTGAAGGTGATATACTAAGGACTTATCCAACTCAACTCCTAATAAGTGTATAATTTATATTCAAAATAAACTTATGAACATTGAGTCCCTATCTAAAACGACCCTCTTTAGTAATCCATGTAGTTTCCACACCTCCTTAACAAATATTTTAGCTAACTTCTTAGTCTTCTGGTTTTTTAAAGGAATAAAATGAGCCATCTTAGTAAACCTATTGACAATAACTCAGATTTAATTATACCCTTTGACTAGAGGTAAATCAGTAATGAAATCTATCGAAATATATTCTCACGGTCTATAAGGAATTGGAAGAGGTACGAGTTTACCATATTTCTTATATTGTGCTATCTTATTGCGCTGGTAAGTATCATATGTACGGATGTAGTTACATACCAAATCTTCCATGTTTAGCTAGTAGTACTTTTATTTCATTAGTTCAAGAGTCTTGTCATATCTAAAGTGTCTTACAACTTTAGTATTATAGTTTTAGAATACCACCTTTAGTTTGAGAGAGTTGTTGTCAGAAATATACAAATATCTTTCATAAGTCACTATATTATCTTTCAAACTATAGTACTCAAGATTAAGATACTCCTTACCAAACCTCAATATATTTGGAATGCTTAACTACTTCTCATCTATGAGGCTAGCCTTTAGGATTTCTTTTGACCATATTGATTCTTCTATCTATGAGGTCTTTACTACCATAATTCAACGTATTACTAGTACCTTCTTACCTGAACCTAGTTAGAATTGGCCAAGTTTAAATATCTAAATTGTATAGTCTTACTTCTCCTCCCCTTCTTCGAGGTTAGAATCAACCTGATGGGAAAACGTATCAGCCTTGTCATTTTTATTACCTGGGTAGTAGATAATCCTAAAATTGAACTGACTTAATATTTCCGTCTAATGAATCTATCTTCAATTAAATAACTTTATAGAATTAAAGTATTTACAGTTCTTATGATCTGTATATACAATTATCTCCTCTAAGGTACTCATCAAAAAGTATCTCCATTCCTAAAAGCAGTTAATGATTACTACCATTTCTTTATTATAAATATTATAATTAAGCTCTGTAGGGATGAAACGCCTTGAATAGTAAGTGACTGAGTACTAATGAATATCTAGTTCCTTTTGAGATAGGATACTGGTCTTTGCTAGATTGGATATATCTGTCTTAATCATTTTTAGTTATTTAGGAAAATAATGGCATAGTATTAGAGCTGTAGTGAACCTATATTTCAGTTTATCCAAGGCCTTTTAATACTGCTATATCTTATTCCAAGGAACTATATTGTACATAAGTGCCTAAATTAGAAAAGTCAAACTACTAAAGCCTTTGATAAACCAATGATAGAAATTAGTAAAACCAATAAACTTTTGTACCTCTTTGATGTTCCAAAGGGCTTGCTATACAAGGATATTCTCAACTTTTTCCTAACTTATTTATATCTCTTTAGTACTAACCTTAAATCCCATAAATTCTACCTCGATGATATAAAAGATACACTTATTAATATTAACACAAAGGTTATTCTCTATTAGCTTTTGTAGTACTCAACAGATGAGCTCGACATATTCTTTTCTAGTCTGAGTATATATAAGAATATCATTAATATATTCAATGATACCTCAATCAATTTTCTTAAATAGAATATTGTTAATAAGTTATTAGAAAACAGATGGAGTGTTAGTTAGCCCAAAGGGCATAATAGTATACTCATACAAGCCATATCTAGTCTTAAATACTATTTTCTACTCGTCTCCAGTTGCTATTATTAGTAAGCTAAACCTAAGTTTTAAATTGAGTTTAAAGAAAACCTATGATGTACCAATTTATTCTATAAGAGTGGTCATGAGTGGTAGGGGATACTTATCTTTTTTGGTAATAGAATTGAGACCTCAATAGTCTACGACTATTTAAAGCTTACTATTAGGTTGTTTGGTAAAGAAAATAGGAGCGCTAGTACTACTTTTGCTCGATTTAAGTTTACTGGTTTGGAGCATCTTATCAAAGTATTCTTTGAGAAGCTCTAGTTCATTAGGAGAGAGGAAGTACAACTTTCCTGACAGCGGACTTTTTTTTTCTTCTAACTCTATTGTCATGTCCTATGGGCTATAAGTAGGAAAAGTAGATTGTATTTCCTTTCCAAACATTTTTACAAAATTCCTGTACTAAGATTGTAATTGATTAGCAAGTTCTTTGAAGTTCTCAGTAGCAGTTATTTTCATAACCTTATAAACATCTATATTAGTAAACTTCTGATAATCCCATTCCCCTATGTCAATAAGTCTGACATATTAAGTCTCTATAAGTACTTCATCAAAGTCAGCAAAATCTATAATTTACTCAATCTCCAATGCTTTCTTAAGCTTGAGCCCATAAGAAGTAGTGACTTGGAGCTTATGATAATTGGTCTTAATCCAATCTATCCTCAAAGTGAGTAGAAGACCTGGTTCAAGGCATACAACCTCAGTTACTAGGTTAAAAGTTTTGTTTCACCCTGATCTTGCATCAGAAACTTCTATCTATAGGTTCTGAACCTGTACTATACTAGACCTCTATAGAATCAAGCCGTTGGTGCTCTCTAATCTCAGTCTTTTCTCCTTCTTAACCCAAGGCAATATTATCTACTCAATAAAATCAAAATTAAAAATCATGGCTTCTGTATCATTGTCAACTAAAGTGTTAATAGAAAGTTCCCTTTTTATTTCTCCATATAACTAAGATAACTTAACAAAAATAAGGAACTTTAACCTATCAGACTTCAATACCTTTATACTTGATTTTCCTGTTAAAAAAAGATCCTTTATTCTATCCCAAGAAATATCTGGTACTGCCACCTTTCATGGTCTTTTTTGGAGTTCGTTAATAAGAGGAGCAACCTCATTATTAGCTTTTCTTTTTATCCTTTTATTTATGTTTTTATTAAGTAAAGAAGAAAATACAGAGTAAGATAAATTGTGAGAAATAGAACTAATGAAAGTAGAGTCGATATCTATGAGTTCTCCAATATATTTTTCCTTCCAACTACTAACAGAAATGCCTTTCTTTACTACACAAATGAAAAACCAATTCTATAAGACTATCTAACCTAATGTATAAGATAGCTAGTATTCTTAACAGTCCAAATTTGTCTAATAGTCTAACTTATCATCACTGATAATCTTACTAAAAAGAAATCTTAAGTGACGCTACCATTACTACTATGGTTGCTACCTTCTTTACTTCCTCCTTGGCTTTACCTTTTTCTTTTGACTCTGCTAAAGTTTTCTATCCAACTGTATAGTTACCCATTATATAGTTTTTATCTCCACACTTAATATACTATATATCCTTCTTTCAAGCCTGCTACATAATATAGATAACTACATTTTAGCTAGGCTCTTTTTCCTTCTTAGAGAAAGTGTTAGACTTGGGTTTGGATTTGGCATTGAGCTTGGTTTTCGTCTTCTACTTTAGCTTTAAGATTTGGTTCTTAAGATTCTTATACTTCTTTTCATTAGTCTTAGTGGTAGAGGCTACCTCCTTCTTTATACTAATAGCCTATTTTTTTTGACGAAACTGGCTTTATGTATATGCTTCCCTTATGTTTTTATACTTGACCTGAGACTGAGTATTGGTGATAGCCTGAAAGTATATCTCTATACTAGTGGTTATCTTATTAAGAATATCCTTATTAGTACTAACTCAGACTATGTGAGCTCTGGTCTCTAGTTGAATAGTTGTGATCAGGTACTCCTAAAGCTGTTTTCGTAGTAATTCTGATACTAACTGATAAATTCTAACTCTAATAATGAAATCTTTCATTGCTTTACCTTTCTTCTAATACTCTTTTTGAAAAGCAACTTTCGTATGGCATTGCTTATGCTAGTTCTAGTAGATATTAATAAATTTTAGCTTGAAGATATTAAATATGTCCTATTCGACCTATCCAAAATTAGTATCTAGTATTCGCTTATGCTAGTTAGTATAATACTGAGTGCTTGCTATGCCTGTTAATAGATCTGCTATAAACAAGATCTTTTCACTATGAGTAGAATATATCAGTAGCATATGTTCGAATATGTGGTCTAACTTTATCAAGAATTCTTTTAACTTGCTTAAACTTCTATTGAATTTCAAAAGTAGAGGTAGGTTTTGGGGTTCTTTTTCCTAAGAAAGAACTTTTGTCTTCTTAACTTATGAAAGTGAAGATAGTAGTAGTGGAGGTAGTAGTAATAAAGGTATGAGACCAACTACTAGGTCACTGTAGACATCATGAATAAAACTATTGGTATTAATTAATTGAGTGCACTTAGTAAGGTTCAGTCAATCGAGTAGTTGCTCTTGTAAGTCTTTAAGCTTATATTTGTAAGTTTGGATTAATTAGAAGAGAGCCTCTACTAATTCCCGATTGGTTTTACAACTTTGAATGCAATTATCCCATTCCTATTCAATCACTTTCTATATCCAATTGCTGATCTTATCTATGTCGGTCTTGATAGTATTGAACTTAGTTTTTACTATATTGATAATTGCTCTTCTATTCTAGGTGAGCTTATCAGTCAATACTTTCTACTACTTCTCCAACACCTTGCTGATAGATGTAGTCAGTCACTATATAGTATCTTGTTGCCCTTCAGTTTGTCCTTTAAGAGTAGTTACTTCCTTAGTTACCTGCTGTTGTAGTAACTTAAGATCCTTATATGTAGCTTTTGCTCTATCAAACACTACCTTATGAGCTTCCTGTAACTCGACTAAGAGGTGTACCTGAACTTGTAGACCTCTAGTAAGGTCTGCTAGTTCAGCTTATTGGCGATCAAACTTGATGGCTCTATCTTGAATAATATAAACTAGTAATTGGTTATATTATTCTTAACTAATAGTGAGATTTGTAGCTCTTATAGGGTATGGTAGTAGATGTTGTAGTCATTGTAAGAAGGCATTACTACTTACTCGACAAGTTAATCATTAGATTGGTTCCTACCAATGTAACAAACCTAGTAGAAACTATTGCGGATATGATATTAGTTCGTCTGGAGAGTATTGGGACTGCTACCTAGAATATTTTATCCTTCGAGATAGGATATCTTCTATTGGCATATCTTAGAACTTATCTTCCATATCTGTTATTAATTATAGAAGATTATATAGTCATTATATAATAGCATAGGATGTGATATCTGGGAGTATGAGGGATTAGTAGGGTTGGCGAGGCCCTTTTAGTATCTATAAGTTAGATATAGTTTATTCAAGTATACTAGTAATAAATAAAATGAAAATTACTTATCTACAAAGTAATATTATAGGGGCTCTATTGACCTTTATAGTACTCTTGTAACTAGAAAATAGGACGGCCATACTTCTATTACTATAATAATATTTATTCTACAACTTAGAATAAAATCCTATAGTAGAAAGTTTAATCTGTTTTAATCCTTTTTGACAGATCTTAATTTGCAATACAAAATAAATCTTTTATTAGTCAAGAATAAAATTAACTAGACTCAGAACTTTGTAGACTTCATGTACTTAAGGTGCTCTTACTTTCAAATACTCTTTATAGTAGAATTAAATTCAACTGGGAACTACTCTTACTATTTATAATATATGGTGATAGTAGATATTTCTTAATAAAATATTTTAGGGGATGCGCACCTACCCATCACTCTTTAGAATTTCTTCCTAAGTGTTATGCTATCTATACCTTTATTAATGTAGTCGCAATCTGTGCTCATTATTATAACTTCCTAGCCTGAACATAGAGAAGATTTCTATACTTATATATTTTATATACTTTATTTAAGCCAACTTATTCTATTAAAGAATACTTAGCTAAGATAACTAATTTCTACTTCCAATATAATACCAATCCCTGATACTATCGAATAAATATCCAACAGTATTATAGAGTTATCTTATTTGAGCTTATAGTAGTATTTTCTTAATAGTATCTAGTGTCTATTAAAAATTATTTTCAACTGCTTATAACTCTATTAATAAAGACTCGTGAGTCACAAATAGATCATCATTGGATAGGCGTTAATACATAAAAGATTATAGAATCTTAATTTATCTCAATACCTATATTATTCATAGAGTTATTATTAGTAGTATATAAACTTCTTCATAAATTTAATTAACCTTACGAAAAGTCTTATAACTCTATGAGTATTACTCTGATTATAAAATGGATTACGGAGATGGAATCAGAACGATGAATAGGCCTAGATATAACTTGGAGATATTGAATTCGAAGAACTTTATATTTCAACTATATCTTTAGCCTTAGCTTAGGATATACTCCTTTATAATATTACTAGACGTACTTTAGTCTAAAGTACACCTTTGTAGCTTTATTATTTTATTTATTTTTTACCGAGTTATTTTCCTAAGGTTCAGAGTAATAACTTTAGTTTAGAGTAACACTAAGACCTCAGGATAACAGCTAGCATAGCTAGTATATATGCATATAGTCAGTATATTGATTTAGATATAACTATTGAACCATTAATCAAATACTCATGAAACTTAAATCGTAGCTCCTATGAGGGTCTATGGACGTACTATAAGGGTCCTAACTATTTATGATAATTATAAACTACTTTAAGGCTTATACCCATTTCATATACTTATTTCTTATAGATAAATATTAGAAATGCTTATACTATACTACTATAAGTATACCTAGAGTCTATATAGATATCTAAAGTCATTCTATAAGAGCTCAAGTATCTATGGTAGAGTTAGATATTACCCCATAATACATGTAGCTAATATTCAGAGAACAACCTCTAGAATCTAACTAAGAATTTAACTGAATCTAACAAATCTGAGGTAGCTAAGATAGTCGAAACCCTGAATGCAATAAGAGAGGCAATAAGGGAGAATATAAAGATAGTATAGGTCTGTATATTAAAATACTGGAATCTTAAGGCAGCAAAGAAGAAACTGATATTTAAGGTAGGAGACTAGGTTATAGTCAATACTAAAAATATTAAGACTAGGTATCTAACCATCAAGCTTGACTCTAAGTTTTGAGGGAAGTTTAGAATTAAATGACTTATAGATACTTATGCTTATAAGTTAGAACTTCCTCTAAGCATAGGTAAAACATACTCTGTCTTCTATATCAGTCTATTAGAACCCTACCACCTTAACACAATGGCTCGTAGACATTTGCCAACACTCCCTTCCGTCGATCTTAAAGA
This sequence comes from Tirmania nivea, assembly GCA_015179035.1. Lineage (NCBI taxonomy): Eukaryota > Fungi > Ascomycota > Pezizomycetes > Pezizales > Pezizaceae > Tirmania > Tirmania nivea. Next base: position 30,372 of record WHUY01000161.1, read on the forward strand.
ATCGGAGTACCAGATAGAAAAAGTTAGGACTAGTAAGCTTCAGAAAAGAAGAATAATATATTTAGTTTTCTAGAAGGGTTATAGTCCTGATGATGACATATGGGAATTATATAAGAATTTGAATGATAGAGGCTTTGAAATCGTTTAGAAATTCTATCTAGATAATCTTCATAAGCTACAGGATCCTAATGTTATCTTGTAAAGATTTTTCTTTTTTTTCTATTATACTTTAGGTTTTTTGAATTATTTTTCATGTATTTTTTTATTTCTTACCTGTATTTCTTATACTATTTTCTATCCCAGGGGTACAATGAGATATACATAGCTGTGTTTTGACTGTTGTACATGAGGCTTGGTCCTTAAATCCCATCTATAGTTGTTAGTAGTAATACTGATTTTATTTGTATAATCAATTAGGTTCTTACAGACAAGAACTTTAAGAGGGGAAACACTATTACAAGGTGATATCCAGCCCTACTATAGGTATCTGAGGTCTTGTAAAACGACTCTAGATATCTATATGGACTCTAGGTATACTTATAGCAATGTGGTGCAAGCTTTTCTAATACTTGTCTATAAGTAATAAGTATATAAAATGGGTATGAACTTCAGAGTGGTTTATAATTATCATAGATAGTTAGGACCCTTATAGCACATCTATGGACCCTTGAAGGAGCTACGGTTTAAGTTTCATAAGTATCTAATTAATCCTTCAATAGTTATACCTAGATCAATATGCTGACTATATACATATATAATAGCTATCCTAACTATTACCCTAAAGTCTTAGCATTATGCTAAACTAAAGTTATTATCCTAAACTTTAGGAAAATAACTTAGTAAAAATAAATAAAATAATGAAGCCATGAGGACATACTTTAAACCAAAGTACATCCGGTAATATTATAAGGAAGTGTACCTTAGGCTAAGGCTAAAGATATAGTTAAAATATAAAGTTCTCTAAATTTAATATCTTAAAGTTGTATCTAGGCCTATTCATCGCCTTGATTCCATTTCCGTAATCCATTTTATAATCAGAGGAATACCTATAGACCTATATGACTTTTAGTAAAGTTAATTCAAATCTATAAGGAAGTTTATTTATTACTAATAATAACTCCATAAATAATATGGGTATAGAGATAAATTAAGATTCCCTGATTTTCTATGTATTAACACCTATCCAATAATGATTTATTTGTAATCTATGAGTCTTTATTAATAGAGTTATAAGCAGTTGAAAATTATTTTTAATAGATACTAGACACAATTAAAAAAATACTATTAAAAGCTCAAATGGTTAACTCTATAATACTATTGGGTAACAACTTAATAGTAGCGGAAATTGACATTATATTGGAAGTAGAAATTAGTTAACTTGGCTAAGTATTCTTTAATGAAATAAGTTAACTTAAGTAAAGTATATAAAACATATAGACATGGGAATCTTCTCTACGTTCGGCCTAGTAATCTATAATAATGAGCATAGATTATGACTATATTAATAAAAGTGTGAATAGTATAATACTTAGGAAGAAATTCCAAAGAAGTGATAGGTAGATGTATATCCCCCAAAATAATTTATTAAGAAATATCTACTATTACTATATATTATAAATAGTAAGAGTAGTTCCTAGTTGAATTTAATTCTACTATCAAGAGTATTTGAAAGTAAGAGTACCTCAAGTACACCAAGCCTACAAAGTTCTAAATCTAGTGAAACTTTATGTCTAATTGATATAGGATTTATTTTGTATTGCAAAATAAACTTTATTAAGAGAGACTAAAGTGGAACTGAACTTTACTACTATAAGATTATAGTTTGTATTGTGGAATAGATATCATTATAGCAGAATAAGTACAGCCATTCTATTTTCTAGTTGCAAGAGTACTATAAGGGTTAATAGGGCTCCTGTAATACTAAAACCTAACCAATACTTCAACTAAATCTAATAACCCTATAATAAAAGATGTTATCTCTTATTATTTTATTTATCTTATATTTCTTATATCTATTATTATTTTACAACTACTAAATCTGGTAGTTAGTTACTTAATAGAACTTGCTATCTCATATATATCCTCAAAGATATTATACAGTCCTGGTATAGCCCTGTTTCCTATAACTTTTATATTTTCCTATGACTTATATATTTTCTATGATTTATAGATTTTTTATGACTCATATATTTCCTATAACTTATGTAATACTACCCTATAGTAAGTGCCATATCTTATATATTCTGATTTGTCAGATACGTTATTAAATAAGTATAAAAAAAGTACAAATTCCCCTCTAGAATCCCTTTCTTAGACTGCTCAAACCGAATAACCTATAACAGATTAGTTAGTTAGTAAATAATCTAAGTAGAGATTACATATATTAATTAATGTCCCTAATGGAACTCCCCACTTAACAACAACTATCCTTCTAAAGCAATGTCTTAGTAGAACCAGTATATACAAATATCTATTCTAAGGGATATAGATTATATAAATAGTACTGAATAACTACTATCTAGTATCATTCATTACATTTTTTTTAATATTAAAAGTTAATCTTTACTACTCAAAACCTCTCATCTTAAGGCCTAATTAACCTTGACAATACTCTTTTACACTTTTTAGTATAACATATTTTGAATATAATAATAACGTCATAAATTTAGCTAGCTATAATAACAACTAACGAGATATCAGACTCTTAACTATAGTATAATTACAAGACTTAGAAGTAAACTAAGCAGAGCTCTAATAGGCAGTGGTTTCTTACATAAAAGAATCTCACCTCTATTCTAGATATTTTTCCCAGTATTCTCAACAAATAAACCTATACTCCTAGTAATCCTTAATACCATATTAGAAATAAAAAACGTAGTATATAAATAAAAAACTAGTACTATAGGTTCTAGAAAGAATCGGCATAAGAAGAAAATAATTATCATCTCATAGCTTATAAACTGCTTCATTTATATTAAACAACACTTCAAAGAAAGCATTATCTTTACTCAAAATAATACTAGACCTAGACATCCTAATGAAAATCTCAATACCTTTAAATTTACTTTAATATTATAATCAGAAAACAAAATACTTTTATTATATAACTTAGAAGTAGAAAATGAATCAGGTCTATAAAAAGTATTTGGACTCTACCAAGCTACCATACTATTATTATAATTAACTAATCTAATATTATCCTTAGTTAAGTAGATATCCAACAAATCTTCTTCAATAATATCACTAGAACAGTAAGATACTAAAAAATAAAAGTAACTTGAAGATCAAATCTGTCAATCTAGCTCAAAAGGTTGTAGAGTGATAATTGACATCGAAGTAAACCTAAACAAAAATTAATATCAGATAGAATGGCATCTGTGGCTAGAAGACAGACTAAGAAATCAAGGTATTTGACTATACTACCTGAAGAAATTCAAGAATTAGTCAAATGTACTTCAAAAAAGACTAGATTCATCAACTCCACTATAAAAGGAGAAATAGATACAAGTTATAATAAAAAAATAACTTTGATATATACGTCTAATTATCTATCAGAGTATAAAATTATATTTAAAATAATTCTCTCCTAAGTATCAGAAATATTTTGGAAGAAATATATACTACATATATATAAAATTCTGAAATATATACAAATCCTAGGAGTAACATTTGAATATTATCCTGCGGACACCAAACTTTTAATAGGAGCAGTAGTAAAACACTATCTATAGAAAAGACCATATCTATTTAAAGAAAAGGATTTACAATTAGGAACTTTTCTTAGAAAGGAACTAAAAAAACTATTAGTAGGACTTTTAAAACAGAAGTATTAGCTTATAGCAAATTGGGATTAATTAATAGTCTTTATACTAAATAGCACTTACTTGAAAGAAATTCCTACTTCAGCAGAAGATAAGTTTAAATCAATCTTAGGATTACTTGAAATATTTACTCGAACTCTAATAAAAGATAAAAGTAAAGAGTAAAAATCTACTCAGAAGAATACTATATTAGTACAAGAAGCAAGAAGTACCAACTCTCTTCTACCTCCTTTAGATAAAAAATAGAAATCAAATGATGATGAAGAAGATAAAGATAATAATAATAATAGTAGAAGAAATAAAAATACCGATTAATAATAATAACAATTTGGAGTACAAAGTGAACTAGATGATAACGATCTGAATGACAGCTCTGATTCAGATGATAGTATCTTATTAGTAGTTAGTTTACTTAAATAATAAAATATTCAATAAGGCAAATTAGTTGAATATCAATAATAGAAATCTCCTATTAAAATGATTTTGGTAAATAACCTTACTTTACCTAAGAAAATCAAAGGAATCAAGATCGATTTACTAGAGAAACTTGATAATATTGATAAGAAATGGAGAGACTCACAATATTTTGACTCTTGTGCTATAGCAGTCTAACATTAGTTAAAGATTAAAGAAATTGATTTAGAGATGACTGAGGTATTAGAAATTTTAGGATTTCTACTTTAAAGAAGTATGCTTACAACTTATAATTAATATCTAAGAGATAAAGGGAAAAAGATGAAATTGTTTAGCTTTATAATGGTATTCAAAGATTTTCTGATACTATCTACTAGTAAAGACATTTTATGGAAGCAATGAGAAACTGCCATACTTTATAAGGATAGATGATATATAAGTATCAAACAATTTGCCAACTAGCTCACCAAAATATAGATTAAATTAATTGATACTAAGAGTAAACAATCAATATTACAAGAGATCAAAAGAAGAAATTTTCTTAATTATCTACCTATATATATGTATACAATATTAATTCTCTTAATCAAAGACAAATAGATATATAACTAACTTGTATATCAAGTAGAATTATATAAAGTATCAAAGAAAGTAATTACCCTACTATATATATCGACTGGACCCTACCAACAAAATTAAAAATCAACTAATTAAGATCAAAATCAATGAAGAGATTATAATCGATACTATTATTGGATAGGAAGCAATAAGTGAGGGAGAAGTGACAGATGAACCCTTGCATATTTAGTGCTCCTTCACATGCTCCAAGATACTTTCGATGAAGATATATCTATACTTGAGCAGTATATAAAGTATAATTGAATATGCTCTACAATATACGCATACTAAGAAAGTAACAAAACAAATATATATTTCAGTATATAGCACTTAAATAAAAAATATACCTAATACCTCCCTCTTGTGTATATACCATATTAAAACCGTTTACTCTGTCTAGAATTTACCTGAATAGATATCTAGAGATTATTTAAGGCCCTATATATATATAAGTATATGTAAAAAAACAAGTATCTCAACCTATATTGAATAGTGAGTATATACTTACATCAAAAAACTCCTGAATTTATAGAATTCGCTGCCGCTCCTCAATTTCTACCTCATCTAGCTCTTCATAATTATCACCGACCTCTAAATTACTGTCTATTACTACCTATTCTCTCCTCCTATTATCTGCCCTATCAGCTGCCCTACTATTATCTTGATTGCCATCACAATTATGACTAACAACCCCTCTACCCCCCCCCTCCTTACTTGCTACTATTCCTCCACTTATAGTCTTCAGCTTAGTTGGAGCTCGAGGCTTTTTAGGCTTGAGAGGTCTACTAGCTAATGTAGTATCATATGCTACCTTATATTCTACCTCATGTATTGCCTTTGCTTCCTCCGACCTTTTTTTAGTAGTCGCTCTCTCTGTCCTTTTGATAGTAGCTGCTTACTTATTTTCTTTCTTTTTTATCACCTTAGTAATACCCTTATTAACCTCCTTCTGACTTAACACTCAACCTTTACCTACATATGCCCTACTAGTAGCTGATTTGATAGTTTTGCCACTTCGAAGCTGTAAGAAGATGGCCGATCTCTTCTCAATATCTCAATATTTAGTAACCTTCTGAACTATAAAATCAGTGCATACTTGAAGCTTCTCTTTAAGCACTACCCTACCTATACTAGCTGGAATTTCAGCTTCAACCTCTGCAGCAATCTACTTTATCCTAAGAGGTGTATTAGCAACCCAATACCTTAAGGGAGGAGGAGTACTAGTACTATCTATATTAGCATAACTATATGCATAATCTTAATCGATTAGCTAGCAGCCAGACTTCTTCTAAGCTACCAAAATAACTTCAGCAGTAAAGACTTCTTGTCTTGTTAAGGTTAATAGGCTATGAAATATTACTTTCGTGATTAATGCAGTTAGATTAGTTGTGAACCACATTCGGAGATAGCATTGGTAAGCTCTCTATATAAGGCCACAATAGCCTATATCAAGTAGCTATAGAAAATGTGTGCTATGTAGTAGTAGACATATCATATAGATATTATGGTTAAGGGCAAATTGTACTACTCGGTAATAAATATGTGATGAATGGTCATTTATAATAAGAATTTATGGTTTGCTCTAATTTCTTATTATTGGCTCAAAATAGTCAGAGATATAAGCAAACCCTAGCTCATTATCTATATACCCACTAGGTAATACTATAAATATAGAGTTTTTGCACTTCATACTATACTAGGTAGATTGTATTAATGCTGCAGCTTGAGAAATGCCTTTTGCCTCTACATTCACTAGTACTCTTAGAACTTCCTCGTACTGTCTTGGTAATCCTCCCTTCTTATAGATAGATAGCTTAGTAGTTGATAAACCATTAAGACAATATAATGCTCGATGTATTTTGTCTTGGTAGATAATGAATGGTAAGATAATATATCCAGCTGCAGAAATCATTTCTAAAACACTAATGAATTCTCATGACTCTTCACTCAATGCTATAACATCTTTCCAACCTGCATGAATAATTCCCTTCTTATGTTAACCACCTCAGCCCATAGAGATTCTTTTCTTATTACAATTCCATATATTATCCAGTGTAACTTTTTTTCGCCATGTAAGATTAACTAAATCTTAAAGGAATTCCTATTGTATCTCCTATTTTATAGCCTGTTTACGAACTCTCTCCTAATAGATGATATAGTACTTGCTTAATGAAGGATGGCGAGAAAGGAATCGTTGTACTCACTAAGTACCTATCTCATATCCTATAGGCTTATTGTTATCTATTTTATTATTATTGCGTTTATTGAGTATATCTTGTACTATCCATTATAGCAAATCCCATACTAGTGGAAATCCACAATCAGCTATCAGTTCATAGTACTCAATAATAGCACTCTCCTCTCCTGTAGTAAATAGCTCCTGGTCTCGATATGCTGCCCTTCAAGAAACCTATATTCCCTTAATCTTACGACCTAATATTATTAGGTGAACTCCAAATTTGGGTACAATATGTGCCTGCTTCTCACAAGGGTGTCTCCAGCAATATTCAAGTGCTATTTATATCTTAGATTCTGATTGCACATTCAAGTTGTTGAGTAGACAGTTCTAGAGAGTTTGAGTGGATAGATCTAGACTCGACAATTCAAATAATATAGCTATTGGGTAGTTTCTTATACGAATATTAGAGATATTGGGCCTGGAGAAGGAGGGGTGGTCTTAGCAAATAGGGATATCAATGTATATTATTTCTCCCTTATATGTCACTTCCTTATCAATAATAGTATAGATCAAACCATAGTAATAGTAATAAACTCTTTTTTAAGACTAGTTATAATAAATAAAAAGAATCTAATTAGAATATAATTATAAAAAAATTAGATAACAAGATGAGGATATAATTGATGACAGATAAGAAATATTTATAGTATTGGAACTATAGACATTCTTATAAGGATTGTAAAAAGTGATAGAATAAGGTACCTTTGTAAACTATAGTATAGGATCTTCTTACAACTACTATATTGAAACTCAATAAGGATAAAATTAAGGAATGACCCCTGTCAATATAACTAATTAACTATAATAAAATTTATATTATAGTAAATAACTAACATACTTTAGTACTAATAGCTCTCTAAACGAAAGGAGGAGATTTTATCAATTCTTTATTTGTATACTTATATACAATACTAATAAAGAGTATTAAGAAAATATATTTAGGTATAGCCTTAAAAGGATCTAAAGTAATAATTGACAAGACGTATACAATCAAATTGGATTAGATAGTATATGTAAAAGAATATACCTTCTATATAAGGTACTTTAATAGTTGGGACATGATTCTTGGGGAACCTATACTTATTAAAGTTCATACTATAATCCCTGCAGGTTAGGAACTAGTTACTACCTAGCTTAAAAATATTACTCGTTTTTCTTTGCAAATATAGAAAATTTCTAGAATTACTAAAAGTAGAATTAGAACTATATGCCTAGAAGTAACTTGTAAGACAGTTAATAACTATAGTGAACTAGATGGCTAGAATACTATTAGTGATACAGAAGATACCAATATAGAAGAAGATATTATAACTATAGTCTCATCTATATAAAAGTAATTTAATCTAATAATAGAATTTCCCAAATTATTTCCAAAAGAAATTCTATAAGACTTACTATTACTTAGAAAAGTAAACTACTATATCAAACCTAAACCTAAAGTAATATAGATACCATAATAGAGACTATCAGACTACTGATTTAGACAATAAATCTATAATAAAATTACTAGAAATAAAAAGATAGGACAAATCTACTAAGCAGAAAATAATACTAATATAGTCATTATATTCACTATCCCTAAAAAAGATAAATTAGAAGAAGCCAGATTCGTCAATGACTGTCAAAACCATAATTATGTAGTCAAACCAGACCATATACTACTTTCTGATATCAATGAAGTAATTGAACTAGTAGTGGCAAATCCCGTTTGGTCAAAAATAAACTTAGTAGATAGCTTATATAATATCAGAATTGATCTAGAATCAGAAAAACACTCTACATTCTTAATGTACTTAGGATATTATGGAAGTAGAGTTATATAATAAGGAGATCATAATATAATAGCTATTATAGTCCAAATACTATATAAAGTATTCAAAGATAAGTTCTATAAGGATTTAATAGTCTATATTGATAATATTATTATCTTTACTGAGACTTATAAATAGTATATTACTATTTTCATAATAGTATTACAATACTTACAAGATAAAAGATTCTTTTTAAAAATAAGTAAATATTAATTCTTTATAGATAGACTTGAGATCTTAAGCTATATTTTGACCTTAAATAGAGTTTACATCAATCCCTTAAAGAAAACAATAATATTAACTTTTTCTACTCCTAAGAAGAAGGAAAACTTTTAAAGATTTCTTAGAATTATTAATTATCTTAGTTATTTCATTCTTGGCTTAGCATCTTATATAAGTATATTATCAGAATTACAAGAAGAGACTAAGAAATGGGAATAAACAGATACATATAATACAGTATTTAAAAAACTAAAAGATCTCATAAATTCTTCTTATATTTTAAAAGCTTAGAATAATACATCTACTAAACCTAAATATTTAATTTGTAATACTAGTAATATAGGTTTAGGATCATAGATTAGTTAAAACTTTCTTACTTATATCAGACCATTATACTTTTACTCCAGAAAATTTAATCTAGCTTAATTAAACTATTTAACTTTCTAAAAGGAATTATTGATAATTATTGACTCATTAAAATTTTTTAAAATACAACTTAGAGATCATAAATTTACTATCCTTACAGATTATAAACTATTGGTCACCTTATTATAAAGGCTCTATTGACCTTTATAGTACTCTTGCAACTAGAAAATAGGATAGCCATACTTCTACTACTATAATGATATTTATTCCGTAACTCAAAATAAAATTCTATAGCAGAAAGTTTAATTCGCTTTAATCCTTTTTGACAGATCTTATTTTATAACATAAAATAAATCTTTTGTTAGTCAGAAATAAAGTAAACTAGACTTAGAACTTCATAAGCTTTATATACTCAATATACTCTTACTTTTAAATACTTTTGATAGTAGAATTAAATTCAACTGGGAACTATTCTTACTATTTATAATATATGGTAATAGTAGATATTTTGTAATATAATATTTTAGGGGATGTGTATCTACTCATCACTTCTTTGGAATTTCTTCCTAAGTGTTATGCCATTCATACTTTTGTTAATACAGTCATAATCTGCACTTATTGTCATAGATTACTAGGCTGAAAGTAGAGAAGATTCCTATACCTGCATGTTTTATATACTTTACTTAAGCTAACTTATTCTATTAAAGAATAGTTAGCCAATATAACTAATTTCTGCTTCCAATATAATGTCAATTCCCAATACTATCGAGTTATTATTTGATAGTATCATAAAGTCATCTATTTGAGTTCTAGTAGTATTTTCTTAATAATATCTAGTATTTATTAAAAATAATTTTCAACTACTTATAACTCTATTAATAAAGACTCGTGGCTCATGAATAGATCATCATTAGATAGGCATCAATGCATAGAAGATCATATAATCTTGATTCATCTTGATGCCCATATTATTCATAGAGTTATTATTAGTAATAGATAAACTTCCTTATAGATTTAATTAACCTTACTAAAGGTCTCATAATTCCATATATATTACTCCGATTATAAAATGAATTACAGAAATAGAATCAGAGCGATAGATAGGCCTATATACAACTTCATAATATTAAATTCGGAGAACTTTATATTTCAACTATATCTTTGGCCTTAGCTTAAGGTATACTCTCTTATAATATTATTGAACATACTTTGGTCTAAAGTACGCCCTCATAGCTTTATTATTTTATTTATTTTTACCGAGTTATTTTCCTAAAGTTTAGGGTAATAACTTCAGTTCAAGGTAACGTCAAGGCCTAAGGGTAAGAGTTAGTATATATATATATAGTTAGTATATTAATCTAGGTATAACTATTGAACCATTAATCAGATACTTATGAAACTTAAACCGTAGCTCCCTCAAGGGTCTATAGACGTGCTTTAAGGGTCTTAACAATCTATGAGGATTATAAACTACTCCGAGGTTTATACCTATTTTATATACCTATCTCTTATAGACAAGTAATAGAAATGTTTACACTATACTACTAAGAGTGTACCTAGAGTCCATATGGATATCTAGGGTAGTTCTATAAGAGCCCAAGTACTTATAGTAGGGCTGGTTATCACCCCGTAACAATACCTCCCCCCTTAAAGTTCTTGTCTGCAAAAACCTAATTAATTATATAAATAGAATCAGTATTACTACTAATAACTATAGATAGGGCTTGAGAACTAGTTCTTATATACAATAGCTAAAACATAGCTGCGTACGTCTTATTGCACTCCTGGGATAGAAAATGATATCAGAAATACAGGTAAGAAATAAAAAATGCGTGAAAGATAATTCAAAAAACCTAAAGCCTAATAGGAAAAAAAAAAAAAATCCTCATAAGATAATATTAGGATCTCATAGCGTACAAGGATTATCTAGATGAAATTTCCAAACGATTTTAGAGCTTTCATCCTTCAAGTTCTCATATGATTCTTATAGGTCATTATCAGGACTATAACCCTTCTAGGAAATCAAGTACAAAACTCTTCCTTTCTGAAGCTCACTACTTCTAACTTTTTCTATTTGGTATTCTAATTCTTTGAGATTGATAGGAAGGGGTGTTGGTAACTGTCTGCTGGCAATTATGTCAAGGTAGTAGGGTTCCAAAAGACTGATATAGAAGACAGAGTGTCTTTTACTTATGCTCAGGGGAAGTTCTAACTTATAAGTGTAAGTATCGATGAGTTGTTTAATTCTGAAATTCCTTTAAAGCTTGTAGTCAAGTTTCTTGGTTAGATATCTAGTCTTAATATTCTTAGTATTGACTATAACCTAGTCTTCTACTTTAAATATTGGTTTATTCTCTGCCAACTTAAGATTATAGTATTTTGATATGTAGGCCTATACTGTCTTTATATTCTCCTGTATTACCTCTTTCATTATGTCTAGGGTTTCGATCGTCTTAGTTGCCTTAGGGTTATTAGATTCAGTAGAGGCCTCGGTTGGATTTTGGAGGTTATTCTTAGGATGTTGGCCATATCCTCTATAGAAAGGAGTATATTTAGTACTAGAGTGGATAATATTATTATAATAAAACTTGGCAAATGAAAGTAACTCAACTTAGTCGTCCTGATCCCAACAGCAATACATCCCAAGATAATACTCTAGGATTTAGTTGACTTATTCAATTTGACTATCTGTCTGGAGGTGATATACCAAAGACTTATTTAACTCAACTCCTAACAAATGCATAACTTCTATCTAAAATAAACTTGTGAATACTGAGTCCCTATCCGAAATGACCCTTTTTGGCAATCTATGTAGTTTCTACACCTCCTTAATAAATATTCCAGTTAACTCCTTAGTTTTTTAGTTCTTTAAAGGAATGAAATGAGCTATCTTAGTAAACCTATTGATAATAACCTATATCTAATTATACTCTTTGACTGGAGATAAATTATTAATGAAATCTATCAAAATATATTCCCATAGCCTATAGGAAATTGAAAGAGGTATGAGCTTGTAATATTTCTCATGTTGTACTATCTTGTTATACTAGTAAGCATTATATATGTGAATATAGTTTAGTATCTAATTATCTATATTTAGCTAGTAATAATTTTATTTCATTAGTTTGAGGGTCTTATCATATCCAAAGTATCCTACAACTTTGGTATTATAGCTTTGAAATACTATCTTTAGCTTGATAAAGTTGTTGTCAGGAATATATAAATATTTTTCATAGGTTATTATATTATCTTCTAAACTATAGTACTTAAGACTACAATACTCCTTACCAAATCTCAACGTATTCTGAATCCCTAACTACTTCTTATCTATGAGGCCAGCCTCTTGGATTTCCTTCGACCCTATTAATTCTTTAGTCTGTGAGGCCTTCACTACTATAATTCAGTACGTTACTAGTACCTCCTCTCCTAAACCTAGTTGGAATTGACTAGGTTTAAATATCTAAATCATATGGTCTTACTTCTCCTCCCCTTCTTCAAGATTAGGATCAACCTAATGGGAAAATGCATTAGCTTTACTATTCTTGTCACCTGAATAGTTAATAATTCTAAAATTGAACTGGCTTAGTATTTCCACCTATTTTGCCTGCCTTTAATTAAGTAACTTCATGGAATTAAAGTACTTAAGGTTCTTATAGTCTATATATACAATTATTTCCTCCAAGGCACCCATTAAGAAGTGTCTCTATTCCTAAAAGCAATTAACAATTATGACTATTTCTTTATCATAGATGTCATAATTAAGCTCTACTGGGATGAAATATTTCGAGTAGTAAGTAACTAGATACCAATGACTATCTAGTTCCTTTTGAGATTAGATACCAGCTTTTGCTAGATCAGAAGCATTTGTCTTGATCATCTTTAGTTATTTGGGATGATAATAGCATAGTATTGGAGCTATAGTAAACCTATATTTCAGTTTATTGAAGGCCTTTTAATACTACTATATCCAATTCTAAGGAACTCTATTATGTATATGTATTTAAATCAGAAGAGTCAAACTATTAAAACCTTCAATAAATCAGTGATAGAAATTAGTAAAACCAATAAACCTCTGTACTTCTTTTATATTCTATGAAGCTTACCATATGAAGATGTCTTTGACTTTTTTCTGACCTATTTGTATTTCTTTAGTATCGACCTTAAATTCTACAAATTCTACTTTAAAGATATGGAAGATACACTTGTTAATATTGATATAAAGGTTATTTTCTATTAGTTTTCAAAGTATCTAATAGATGAGTTCAATATGTTCTCCTTTAGTTTGAGTATATATAAGGATATTATCAATATATATAATAATCCCTTGATTAATTCTCTTAGATAGAATATTATTAATATATCATTGGAAAATAGATAGAGCATTAGTTAGCCCAAAGGGTATAACTGTATACTTATACAAGCTATATCTAGTCTTGAATACTGTTTTTTACTCGTTTCTGGCTACTATTCTTAGTAAATTAAACCTAAGTTTTAAGTCAAGTTTGGAGAAAACCTATAATGTACTAACTTATTTCATGAAAGTAGTCATGAGTGGTAGAAGATACTTATCTTTTTTAGTAATGGTATTGAGACCTCTATAGTCTATGACTATTTAAAGCTTGCTATTAGGTTATTTAGTTGAGAAAATAGGAGTGCCAACACTCCTCTTATTTGATCTAATCTTACCAGTTCAGAGTATCCCGTCAAGGTATTCTTTGAGAAACTCTAATTCATCAAGGGAAAGGGGATACAATTTTCTTGAGGGTGGACTTTTTCCTTCTTCTAACTCAATTATTATCTCTTTTATACCATAAGAGGAAAGGGCAGATTACATCTCTTTTCCAAAGATTTTTGCAAAATCTCTATACTAAGATGGCAATCGATTAGCAAGTTCTTCAAGGTTCTTAGTCATAATTATTTTCATAACTTTATGAACGTCACTATTAGTGAACTTCTAATAATCCTATTTCCTAATCTCAATAAGTCTGATATACTGAGTTTTTACAAGTATTTCATGAAAGTCAATGAAATCAGTAACTTCTTTAATTTCTAATACCCTCTTAAGCCCAAGCCTATAAGAAGTGGTAGCTCAAAGCTCATCATAATTAGCCTTAATTCAATCTATCCTCAAAATGAGTAGAAGATCTAGTTCGAGGTACATAACCTCAGTTACTAGGTTAAAGGTCTTATTTTACCCTGATCTTATATCAGGAACTTCTATCTGTAGGTTCTGGACCTGTACTATACTAGATCTCTTGAGAATCAAGCCATCGGCACTCTCTAATCTCAGTCTTTTCTCCCTCTTAACCTAAGGCAATATCATCTGCTTAATAAAATCAGAATCGAAAATCATGGCTTCCATACCAGTATCAACTAAAGTATTAATACAAAGTTCTCTTTTTATTCTGCTATATCATTAATATAACCTAACAGAAATAAGGAACTTTAATTTATTAAACTTAAATACCTTTGTACCCAATTTTCTTACTAAAAAGAGATCCTTTATTCTATCTAATGAAATATCTGGTACTGCTACCTTTTGTAGTCTTTTTTAGAGTTCGCCAATAAGAGGAGCTACCTTATCATTAACTTTTCTTTTTGTCTTTTTTTTTGAATTTTTATTAAGTAAAGAAGAAAAAGTAGAAGAAGACAAATTACGAGAAATAGAACTAATAAAAGTAAGGTCAATATCTATAGGTTCCTCAACATATTCTTCTTTACAACTTCCAATAGAGATGCTCTTCTTAACAACACAAATAGAAAACCAATTCTATAAGAATATCTAACTTAATATACTAGATGGCCCATATTCCTAATAGTCTAAATTTTTTCTATAGTCCAGGTTATTATTACTGATGATCTTATCAAAAGAAATCTCTAGTGGATCTACTATGACTGCTACTGTTACTACTTTCTTTACTTCTTTCTTGGCTTTTCTCTTTTTCTTTACCTTTATCGATGGTTTCTATCCTATTGTGCAGTTATTTATCATGTTGGACTTATCTCTATACTTGATATACTATATATGCCTCTTTTGAGCCTGCCATATAGTATAAATCACTATATCTTAGCAAGGCTCTTTTTCCTTCTTAGAAAAAGTATTAGATTTGGGTTTGGATTTAGTATTAAGCTTAGTTTTCACCTTTTACTTCGGCTTTGAGATTCGGTCTTTAAGATTCTTGGACTTTTTCTTATTAGTTTTAGAGGTAGGAGCTACCTCCTTCCCTATACTAGCAGTCTGTTTTTTTTGACAGAACTAGCTTTGTATATATGTATCTCTTACCTTCTCGTACTCGACCTAAGATTTAACATTGGCGATAACCTAGAAGTATATTTCTATACTAGCAAGTATCTTATCAATAATATCTTTATCAGTACTAACTCGGACCACGTAAGCTCTAGTTTCTGATTGAATAGCTACGATCAGGTATTCTTAGAGCTGCTTTCATATTAATTTCACTACCAACTGATGAACTCTGACTCTAGTAATAAAATCTATTATTGCTTTACCTTTCTTCTGGTACTTCTTCTGAAGGTAGACTTTCTTATTACGTTATTTATGTTGATTCTAGTAGGTATTAATGAATTCTCACTTGAAGACATTAAATATATCTCATTCGACCCATCTAGAATTAGCATCTAGTATTGACTTATACTAGTTAGCATAATACTAGGTACTTGCTCTACCTATTTATAGATGTGCTATGAACAGGATCTTTGCACTATGGGTAGAATATGTCAGCAGTATGTATTCGAATATATAGTCTATTTTCATTAAGAATTCTTTTAACTTGCTTGAAATTCTATCAAACTTCAGAGGTAGGGATAGGATTTAGGGTTCTTTCTTCTCAGAAAGAACCTTTATCTTTTTAACTTATAAAAGTGGAGATTGTAGTAGTAGAGGTAGTAGTAGTGGAGATATGAGACTACCTACTAGGCTACTATAGACATTGCAGATAATACTTTTAGTATTGATTGATTGAGTATACTTAGTAGGGTTTAGTCGATCAAGTGGTTACTCTTGTAAGTCTTTAAGATTATGTTTATGAATTTGAATTAATCAGAAGAGACCCTCTACTGATTCCTGATTAGTCTTATACCTTTAAATGCGATCATCCTATTCTTATTTAATCACTTTCTATATCTAATCATTGATTTTACTTATATGTGCCTTAATAGTGTCAAACTCAGTTTTTGCTACATCGATGATTGTTCTTATTTCCTAAGTAAGTTTGTTAGTCAGTACTTTCTACTACTTCTCCAATACCTCACTAATAGATATAGTCAGTCACTGTATAGTATCTTGTTGCCCTTCAGTTTATCCTTCAAGGGTAGTTACTTCCTTAATTACCTGCTATCATAATAACTTAAGGTCCTCATTTATAGCTTTTGCTCTATCAAACACTATCTTATGAGCTTCCTGTGACTTGACTAAGAGGCATGCCTGAGCTTGTAGACCTCTAGTGAGGTCTACTAGTTTAGCTCATTAGTAATCGAACTTGGTAGCTCTATCTCAAATAATATAAATTAGTAATTAGTTGTATTATTCTGGACTAATTGTAGGATTTGTAGCTCTGTAGGGTATGGTAGTATATATTGTAGTCATTATGAGGAGGAATTACTACCTGCTTAATGAGTTAGTCATTAAGTTGGTTCCTACTGACATAACAGACTTAGTAGAAACCCTTACAGGTATGATGTTAGTTCGTCTGGAAAGTATTAGGGCTACTGCCTAGAAGATTCTATCTCTTGAGATAGGATATCTTTCATTAGTATGTTTTAGAACTTATCTTTTGTATCTATTACTAATTATAAAAGATTATATAGTTGTTATAAAATAGTATGAGGTATAATATCTAAGAATGTAACAGATTGGTAGGGCTAGTAAGGCCCTCTTAGTATCTGAGAATTAGATATAGTTTATTCAAGTATACTGATAATAAATAACACTAGAATTATTTGTCTATAAAGTAATATTACAGGGGCCCTATTAATCTTTATAGCACTCTTGTGACTAGAAAATAAGACGGTTGTACTTCTACTAACATAATGATATTTATTCCACAACTCAGAATAAAATCTTATAGTAAAAAGTTCAATCTACTTTAATTCTTTCTAATAGATCTTATTTCATAATATAAAATAAATCTTTCATCAGTCAGGAATAAAATAAACTAGACTTAGAACTTTGTTGGTTTGGTATACTTGAGGTACTTTTACTTTAGAATACTCTTAATAGTAGAATTAAATTCAATTAGGAACTACTCTCACTATTTATAATATATAGTAATAGTAGATATTTCTTGATAAAATATTTTAGGAGACGCACACCTATACATTACTTCATCAGAATTTCTTTCTAAGTATTATACTATCCATATCTTTATTAATGCAATCGTAATCTGTACTCATTATTACAGGTTACTAGCCCAAACATAGAGAAGATTCCCATGTCTGTATATTTTATGTACTTCACTTAAGCTGACTTATTCCATTAAAGAATACTTAGCCAAGATAACTAATTTCTACTTCTAATATAATATTAATTCCTGATACTATTAAGTTATTACTCAGTAGTATCATAGAGTCATCTATTTGAGCTTCCAGTAGTATTTTCTTAATTATATTTAGTATCTATTGAAAATAATTTTCAACTGCTCATAACTCTATTAATAAAGACTTGTGGGTTATGAATACATTATTATTGGTTAGATGTCAATATATAAAAGATTATATAATCTTAATTCATATTGATACCTATATTATTCGCGGAGTTGTTATTAGTAATAGATAAACTTCCTTATAGATTTAATTAACCTTACTAAAGGTCTTATAATTCTATAAGTATTATTCTGATCATAAAATAGATTACGGAAATGGAATCAAGGTAATATATAGACCTAGATATAACTTTAAAACATTAAATTTAGAGAACTTTATATTTCAACTGTATCTTTTGCTTTAGCTTAGGATATATTCTCTTATAATGTTATTGGACACACTTTAGTCTAAAGTACGCCCTCATAGCTTTATTATTTTAATTATTTTTACCGAGTTATTTTTCTAAAGTTTAGGGTAATAACTTCAGTTCAAGGTAATGCTAAGGCTTCAGGAGAATAGCTAATATCTATATATATAGTTAGCATATTGATCTAGGTATAACTATTGAACTATTGATTGCATACTTATAAAACTTAAACCGTAGTTCCCTTAAGGGTCTATAGATGTGCTATAAGGGTCTTAACTATCTATGATAATTATAAACTACTCCGTGGTTCATACCTGTTTTATATACCTATCTTTTATAGATAAGAAATAGAAATGTTTATACTATACTACTAAGAGTGTATCTAAAGTCCATATAGATATCTAGAGTCGTTCTATAAGAGCTTAAGTACCTATGGTAGGGCTGGATATTACTTTATAATAACCTTTCATACTTATAAACCTATAAGGCAAAAACCTAGATAATAGCAGGACCTTCTTATAGAATTTAATTACGAAATTTAGTATGTAGTAGGAAAAGAGAACTTGATTATAGATATTCTATCAAGAAAGTATAAATACCCTAACATTCCTACTACTAAGGATAATTATATTCCCACCAGCATTGATTCTCCTCCTTATCTCTATACCAATACTTTAACTTCTTCTCTTTATATAAACTCCTTCTTAAGTAAGATAGTTTCCTATGGAGCTATCAACTTTCAACATATCAATTGTAACTATTATAAATGCAATGGAAGAGTTGTAGAACTTAGATAGTATTTCTCTTACCCCTACTATCAAGCTGAAGCAGAAGTAGAAGATAACTATAAATACAAAGTACTCAACTATAGGTCAAAAGCCTTTGACAAGGAATCACTTACTTCTATTGATATCAAACTATTTAACAGGTACCAGCCCAACAATACTGAAGAACTCAAAATAAAATCTGTTCCATAAGTAGTAACTAAGGATAAAGAAATAGAGCCTCTGATTCTTCTATCAATACTGACTTCAATTGATATCACTCTCATTCATACCAATTATCAAAGATATAAGCGTATACATTAGTCTGCATGCTAAGATTTTTACTGTCCCACATATAGCAGCTCTCATATGATATATAACCACATATTTATAGTTGAGATTTTATACTATCTGTAATACTTTAGGATATGATGGCCTCAACTATATCTTTATAGATTCAGTTGTTCAGAAGGAGAAGAAATTCCTTAAGAACTATTTAGATAACCTTAATACAGTCCAAAATTTTTATAAGAAAATAACTGAATTAGTTTCTGCTCCTCTTCCTACCAACTCTCATAAAGAAGCACTCAGTAACTATATAAGAGAAATCTACTGAAATATACCAATCGCACTTCAATAATTATAGAACCCTATACTAACCTCTTCTGGAAGCAATATCAATAATATCTTCTAGACTGTTGCAGTTACTACTCATTCTGAAAAGTGAGTAGTAGTTGATGACACTTTTATTATTAGTCCTATTAAATAATCCTGATCCTCCAGATGATATTACAACTTTTACAAGCGACCAGGGCATAATGCCACTACCTATGAAAAGAAAAAACCTATAGTTATTGATTTTAACTAATGAATCAAACCAACCCTCAATAAGCTTATTAACGATAAGCATATTACTGACGGTCAGGAATATAATAAGGATTTCTTTATCATACAATTATTAGATCTAGAAGATGGAATAAAGACTACATACTAGGTGTATATAAAGGTATGTCCTATCTGGAAGGATTACTATGATACCTCAGAACAACGTAAAGATCATAGGATCAAAGATAGATTCTTATATATCAGAAATATATATGGATAATAGAG
Source organism: Tirmania nivea (assembly GCA_015179035.1). Classification (NCBI taxonomy): domain Eukaryota; kingdom Fungi; phylum Ascomycota; class Pezizomycetes; order Pezizales; family Pezizaceae; genus Tirmania; species Tirmania nivea. The sequence continues at coordinate 50,705 of WHUY01000161.1, forward strand.
ATTGGTCTTACCTAGCACTTTCAATATTAAAAGTAAGAACTATCTTGAGCTAGTAATCAATAAAGCACATGAAGTAATAGCTTATAGTGGAATTGAGAAAACTATAAAATATCTTACTGACCAATATTAATACTAGTCCTTCTCTAAGTTGGTTAAGGAATACATCAGATATTGTGATACTTATCAATAGAAAAAGTATTCCAACAAACTACCTCTTGGACTTATTACTCTTTTATGTATACTAGAAAGACCTTGATCAGATATTTCAATAGATTTCCTAAAGTTAGCTCCTGTCTCTATAAAATATTTTCTTCTATATCTGAATGGTCTTGCTAATAAAGAACATATTATCTATATTTTATGCATTTGGATAATTATCGATAGATAATCAGGATTTAAGTTTTTTATCTCTATTTCTAATAATTTCATAGTAGAATAATATACCTCTTCTTTTGATATTTATGTATTCCTAATTATGGAATATCCTTTATATATTATTTTTGATTATAACACTCTTTTTATATTATTACACTTCTAGGATTAGGCTAGGAAGAATAGAATTAAATTGGAACTATCTACTGTATGTCACTTTTATATAGACAAATAATCTGAGATTGTAAATAAGGAAATCTTGTAAGTAGTAATAGTATATAAAGTCAAACGATCTAACTAGCTATATAAATTGTCTAAAATTCAGTTGAAGCTAAATTCTAGATTTAATAGTACCAGAAAAAGTAGTCCTTTCATAACTTTACTAGAATTTAGCATATATCAAGGAGTCTCCCTACTGTCTTACTCTATCAATGCATTTGTATTAGCAAATGAATATCACAATAACACCTTATACGTACTCTATAATACTAAGAAGATATAAGTGATACAAGCAAATAAATATTATAATGCAGTTAAGTTCTTAGTTGGATAATAGGTTATATTATCTTCGAAAAATATAAATATACTAAACATTTCACCTAAGTTAAAACCTCGATGGCTAGGCCCTTTCTTGATTATATTTACTAATCATACTTGAAATAATTATAGTCTAGACTTATCTCCTCAACCTGACTTCAATCTTATATATGATACCTTTTATATTTTAAAACTGAAACCATATTATCAAAATAATCATATTCAATTCCCTAACAGATAATCTCTAGAACTGGGAGCAATTAATAATAATCAATATGAAGTTGAAAAGGTATTAGAATTTAAAATAGTACTATGATCTAGTAAACATTAATCTAAGGTCAGATGGTTAAGATATACTTTAGAATATAATTCCTGAGTAAATACTAAAGATATTACTACTAAAATCCTTTAGGATTTCTGGGTCAGAGGAAGTCTAAAAAATATCTTCAAGAGATGACATACCAAAAGAGGAAAACAAGGACCTTGGATAAGAGATGAAACTCGAGCTCTTAATTAGCAAGAATAGAACTGTATTATGAATGAAACTCCCAATAACAAATATCTATAATGAATGATACTAGACAGTAGTCATTTAGTACTATTTATACAATCTATATCTACTAGAATGGATATTTATATATACTGGTTCTGCTGAAAGATTACCTCAGAAGGGTAATTATTATTAAGTAAGGAGTTCCATTAAGAACGTTAATTAATAGGTATAATCTCTGTTTAGATTATTTACTAACTAACTGATCTGTTGTAGATTGTTCTATCTGAGTAGTCTTAAAAGAAGATTCTAAAGAGAAATTTATACTGCTTTTATACTTGTTTAATAATATATCTACTAAATCAGAATATATGAAATATGGCACTTACTATGGGGTAGTACTATATAAGTTATAAGAAAAATATGAGTCATAGAAAATATATAAGTTATAGAAAATATATGAGTTATAGAAAATATATGAGTTATAGGAAACAGGACTATATCAGGGCTGTATAATACCTTCAAAGGTATTCATGAGATAGCAAGTTCTACTAAGTAACTAACTACCAGATTCGGCAGTTATGAAATAATAACAGATATAGGAAATATGAGATAAATAATATAATAACAAATAATATCTTTTATTATACTTCCCCACTTTGAATAGATTTTATAATATTAGTAATTCTGTTCTACAATCCTAGCTTCTACATATCCTATCTTGAGGGATAATTGAAGTATATTAGTATTAAGGTATTTGTTATTAGGAGTTTCATTTATAATATGGTCCTATTTTTACTATATAAGAGCTTAGGTTTTATCTCTTATTTGAGGTCCTTGTTTTCCTCTTTTAGTATATCATCTCTTGAAAGTATCTTCTAAACTTCCTTTGATCCAGAAATTCTAAATGATTTTAGTGATAACATCTTTGGCGTTTACTCAGGAATTATATTCTAAAGTATATCCTAACTATTTGACTTTATATTAATATTCACTAGATTATAGTACTGTTCAAAATTCCAATATCTTTTCAACTTGATATCGATCATTATTAATTGGTCTCGGTTCCAGAGATTGTCTTTTAAGGAACTAAATATGATTATTTTGATAATATAGTTTAAGTTTTAAAATATAAAAGGTATTATATATGAGATTGAGGTTAGGTTGAGGGGATAAATCTAGACTATAATTATTTTGAACATGATTAGTATTACAGGGTAATATCCAGCCCTACTATAGGTCCTTGAGCTCTTATAGAACGACCCTAGATATCTATGTGGACTCTAGGTATACTCATAGCTATATAATACAAATATTTCTAATACTTATGTATAAGAGATAAGTATATAAAATAGGTATGAACCTCGGAGTAGTTTATAATCATCATAGATAGTTAAGACCCTTATGGCATGTCTATAGACCCTTAAGGGAGCTATAGTTTAAGTTTCATAAGTATTTGATTAATGGTTCAATA